>ML099725.1:0-12830 GCA_003697995.1 Taxidea taxus jeffersonii
CCCCCCTGCTTGGAAAGCAGTCTTCATTTCCTGCTGCTTTTTGGCTTTCCGAGAAGTCTACAGTTTTTCTTACTTTGGGCTCTTGTTCTCAACCCTGGCTGCGCAGTCAAATCACTGAGGGGGATTTTTTTTCAAATGGAAATGCCTAGGCTCCATCCCAGAATAATTAAATCAGAATCTCCAAGGATGGAGCCCAAACACTGGTATTTTTAAAAACCTCACCCAATGATTTTAATGCATAGCCAGTGCCAAGAACCACTGTTTAAGAAAGAAGCTCTTTTTTTTTTTCCTTGCCTGGATATTTGTAGAGTTTTTTTCCTTCTCCTTAGTATTTTTTTTTAATTGAGGTATAACTGAAATACATTACATTAGTTTCAGGTGTGCAACACAATGACTTGATGCTTGTATATATTGCAAAACATCTCCAATCACAACAATCAGTTGACACCCATTGCCATACAAAATTACATTTTTTTCTTCTCCTGAGATCTTTTAAGGTTTACTCTCTTAGGGGCGCCTGGGTGGCTCAGTGGGTTAAAGCCGCTGCCTTCGGCTCGGGTTATGATCCCAGGGTCGTGGGATCGAGCCCCGCATTGGGCTCTCTGCTCTGCGGACAGCCTGCTTCCTCCTCTCCCTCTGCCTCTCTTCCTACTTGTGATCTCTGTCTGTCAAATAAATAAATAAATAAATAAATCTTTTTAAAAAAAAAGTGTTACTCTCTTAGCAACTTTCAAATATTCAATACAGTATTACTAACTATAGTCATCATGCTGTATGTTACATCCCCAGGACTTATTTAACTGGAAATTTGTACCTGTTGGCCCCTTTGCTCTTTACCCTACACTCAACCCTTGCCACATAAGCAAGATCATATAGTATTTGTCTTTCTCTGACTTATTTCACTTACTGTAACACCGTCAAGTTTCATCCATGTTGTCACAAATGGGAAGATTTCATTCTTGTTTATGGCTGAATGATATTCACTTACACACATTCACACACACTCACACACACACACACTACATTTTCTTATCCTTTCATCAATTTACGGGATAGAAATTTAGGTTGCTTGCACATTTCGATATTGTAAATCATGCTGCAATGTACATAGGGGCGCACATAGCTTTTGAACTTGTGTTTTCATTTTCTTTGGATAAATACCTAGTAGTACAATGGCTGGATCATATGGGTAGTTCTCTTTTTTATTTTTTGAGGAAACCCCATACTGTTTTCCAATGTGACTGCCCTAATTTCCATTTCCACCAACAGTGCATGAGGGTTCCTTCTCACATCCTAACCAGCATCTGTTGTGTGTTGTCCTTCTGCTAATAGCCAATTCCAACAGATGGGAGGTGATTTTGTTGTTTTTATTTGCATTTGCCTGATGATGAGTGACGCTGATCATCTTTTAATGTACCTGTTGGCCATCCCTATGTCTTCTTCAGAAAAATGTCTTTTGGGAGCCTCTGCCTATTTTTAATCAGATTCTTTATTTTCTACTGAGTTGTAAGGATTCTTGCTATATTTTGGATATTAACCCCTTCTCACATATATGATTTACAACTATTTTCTCCCATTAGATAGATTGCCTTTTTATTTTGTTGATGGTTTCCTTTGCTGTGCAGAAGCTTTTTAGTTTGATGTAGTCCCACCTGTTTATTTTTGCTTTTGTTCCCTTTGCTTTTGGTGTCACATTAAAAAAAACAAGAACAAAATCATCACCCAGACTAATCTCAAGAAGCTTACTTACCACCTATGTTTTCTTCTAGGAGTTTTAAGGCATTAGGTCTTATATTCTATTCCATTTCGGGTATTATACTCCATGTCTCCAATTCATTTTGAGTTAATTTTTGTGTATGGTATTAACAATTCAGTTTTATTCTTTTGCATATGACTGTCCAGTTTTCTCAACATCACTTATTTTTAAAAAATGTCTTTTCCTCATCATATATTTTTGGCTCTTTTGTCAGAAATTAATTGATCATGGATTTATTTCTGAGCTCTCTATCCTGTTTCATTGATCTCTGTGTCAAAACAGTACCATGCTGCTTTGATTTTTGCTTTTGCCACATTTGCTTTTGGGTAATTCTTAATGATTTATTTCACAGATGTAAAATAAAATGAACACATTTTATTTATCCTTGCTTCAGCAGCAGTGATTTAGAGAATAAATAAAATTATGTGTGCACCACCCAAGTTAGCTTTAGAGTTCATTTGCTTATTTGTTGAAGCTAGTAAAGACTTATAATTGGTGATAATAATATAAGCTGATACTAATTTTGAACTGTGCAAGACTTGCATTTAAGGTTTAGGAAAGTTAAGTGGGCAAAAATATTGTTCTTACAAGTTTTCATATCTGTCTATAAATCAGTAATCAATTAATAATAAAAAGGCATTTTCCAAATATAAGTTAAACATTGCTACATTGCTCAAATTCCTTGTGACTATCACATTTATTGACTTTGTGAATGGTATACAGAGCCTATATTCTCACACTTTAGATAGCTTAAGTATTTTCCTTATGATCTTTCTTTTGAAATTTAGTATATCATAAACCACAGAAATATAATGATGGCAGACTGAGATCCTCTCTCTCTACAGTTGAACTGTGTATATTTCCAAATTGCAGGTTAATATTTTTTCTTTCTTTTAACACAAAAGAAATTTAGCACAAATTTATGGTAGAGGTGATTGTTAAAGAATTTTAAAAGCAAAATATATAAATGATTCCAAGGGAAAGACATTTTTTGTCTCTTCTAGACTGATTCCTTAAGAAGCTTCTATTCAGTCAATTCTTTGGTAAACTCGAACCTGTGGGGTTTATCTCTTATTTTATTTATTTATTTATTTATTTACCTTTTTTACAAATCAAAAACATGAGCTAATTCTTCCAATTTTCTCATGGTCTAAATTGAACCAATGTTATAGATATTTTCTGTAAAAAGCTAATGTAATAATGCAGTAAATAATACACAAAAATAATATATTTTCATACTATTCAAAGTGGCTTTCATACTAAAATAATATGCACTGCAGTTATTAAAATACCAAAATACAGAAAAGTATAAGGGTAAAGATCCCTTAGCCCTTCATCTATATATCATACAGGCTGTACATGTTAACTCATTATTTTTACCGGTGCTCCTGCTTTTATACTAGTAGCATTTATTAATTTTCTGTGCTTTGCTCATTTATTTGGGTTTTGCAATATAATTTAAAAAAGAATTTTAGTAATAATTTCTAGATAATCTTGTGTTAATTACTACTTTATCACTACAGATATTTTGTTGCCTCTCTACCCCTACCCAGCAGGTTGGACATGCAGGTGAGTTACCACCCCTAAATACAGCTTTCAACTAAGAACAGGCAGGAGTAGGTATGTAACTCTGCCCCTCACAGGTGAGATAATTCTCAAGCATTTTACCTCGATTTCCAGACTTTCCCTCCAAATAACCCTCAGTCTCCCACCACACCCTTCATTGAATGTGGTCCCTCTCCTGCATCACTCCTCACCCACTGGTGCTGATGTTTCCTGCAGTACTCAAATCAATTATTTGCACTCCAAGCCTTGGCTCAGTCTGTTTCAGAAGGAATCCAAATGAAGACAAAATTCTAAAACCAAAATAAAATGCATTTTGAAGATTTGGTACGTTTACACTAACCTGTTTGTGAAATTACAAATTTAGGACTGCATGGTAATATTATTTTATGGGGGATTTCAATCAAATACTTAGGTTTAACAAAGCCCTCTTACAAATTATGTAGTAAAATGCCAATATAAACACTGCCAGGTTTGAGGGAGGCATACCAGAGTTTAAACAATAATAGCGCTGCTAGTCTTGTCTCCTTCCCACGTGTGGAAGAGTGAGCATGCGCATCGTGCTTTGTGACTTCCCAGAATGTCGCGGAGTTAAATATGCAAAGCAGTTGCCATAGGAAGAACTTATAATACTGTGAAGTCTTATGACTGCTTTCCCCAAAATGCAGTCCCAAAGGTTATGAAAAAGGTGAAGACAGATGGTTCAAAAGATTATTCACTTTTGGGATGTGTGTTCCTTCAGTATTTGTCACTAAGCTTTGTTTTATTTAATTATTAAGTCTGTCTGGATTTCTTTCAGATTAATTTACTTCTTCCTTTTAAAAACCCCTTCCTCCCCTATTCCAAATGCACCAGTAAGCGATCATTTCCTACATCACACATGAACCTTTAAGAAACAAACAAACAAAAACTCTAAAGATTTATCCCTACCTAAATTTCATCAGTTCAAGAAAACGTTTAATTTAATAAAAGATAATAAAAGGACAGAATTTTAGATGATTTTCCAGTTTGAACAAAACCATTTTTAGGTGTTATTGTTTCTTTCTTTTTCTGGAACTTTAGATCACTTCAATCAAACATCATAAATAACTGGTTTCATACTTAAGATTTTCTTGTTAGTAAATACAATTTTACTAAATTATGTAAAAAAAATCTTAAGACCTGAAAAATATGATTTTTTATTGTTCTTTATTTGGTCCTGGAGGAGGGATCTCAGGGAGGATCAGGAGGATAAAGTTAGCTGGCTGTCTTTCACAAAAACTACCCCACCAATGCTAACATCTGGATTAGATGTTGCATTTTCTGGGTTCCTTTCTTCCGCCTCCTTCCCCCTGATCAGTTCTGTATTAGACCTTTATGTTTTCATTATAACCTGGCGGCAAGAGCTCCCTTAAATAGAAAGCGTGAATGAAGGCAATTTTTTCCATTAACAATATATTTCCCTTTGGGGTCTCTGGCGCATTATTGTTCTTCTTTTTTAGAAGGAGCAAAAACCCCAAGAAAACTGTCTTCAGTTGTGAAGCATTATTATAGATCCTATCCAAAAGCCTTGGGTTTTGTTTTCTTCTGATGAAAACATCCTAAAATATTCCTGTAAATGAATACAATTCAGAACAAACATCTATACATTTTTGAGCAAGTGTTGTGCTATAAACACACATTTTTTTTTTTTAAAGAGCATATTTTCCTGAGTAGTCAATATGAAAAATCTGGAAGAGCTGAAGTTTCAAAGTAAGGCAAAATATTACTTAAACACATTTTTTGGAAAGGTTGCCTCCTTTCTTGGAAACCACAAAGTATTATACATAATAGCCCAGGTGTATCTATTTTATTGGGTTTGATTGTGATCTGTAATGCTTTAAAACATGTATACACATGCACACACATATATGATATATAATATGCATATATAAAGATTCATGTCCTAAGACTATATATATTATGATATATACAAAATAGTGTATTACTAGTAACATATACTAATATAATAGTATGTAGTATATAACATAATAGTCTGAAAACATTAATCTATTTCACAACTCCATAATTTATATTTTAATACTTTTATCCATATAACAGTGAAACTTAATCTGTTCTTCCACTTATTTTCCCAAATATTTCACCATTTTATTCTAATGCCTTTTAGGAAGAGACGAAGAACTACAAATGAAAGATGGGAGCCATCTTCAATGGGTAATAAAATCCACAAGATTATTCCAAATGTGTTCTTCATTTTGCCCTCAAAATAATCCTGATGGGTTGTTGGAATTGTTCCTGTATCAATTGTGATCCTTTCAGACAAAACTCATATAAACCCACCTTAACTGTCCTATAAACAGTACACAGTTGCATTGGCTCACATAACTGTGGACCTACAAATTAGGTGTAGGATCCAGGGGAGATTTGATTAAGGCTCTTGAATCTTTTCTCTATCATGCATTCAGGTTTAATCTTCATTAATTTTCAGCTCTGTCTTCTGGCTGTCTTCCTTCAAATGTCGCTGATAGCTAGGGTAGCACCTGGAACAATGTGCTTCTGGATTTACATACAAGTGGAGAGAGGCTCTTTTAAGAACTGAAACAACTGTCTCAGAAGTCTCCAGGAAAGACTTTATTTTTATCACATTGTTTTTTTGTTTTGTTTTATAACATTGACAAGAATTAGGTCATATACCCATTTGCTGAAAAAATCACCAGCAAAAAGGGATAGGATAACTCTTAGGACAACCAAATCCTCCCCTCACCTTACAGAAATTTCCCAAACTGCTTTATTGCTAAGCAGTATGGCAAAGATGTGGGGGATTCTGGGCTGCTATCCATAGTGTTCATTGCAAATCTTACTCCGCAGAAAAAAACGGTGACTCTGAATTTTGATGTCTTTTGCCCATGGTCACAGAGTAAGAAAACTGTGGAGACTGGGTCTCCATTCAGTGTTCTCATGAGTACATTAAGCTTTCCATTGCATCATGGGAGAATAGGCTACTACATTTTGTGTTGTGTTCTTTTTTCTTTTTTTAAATCCAGTAATCAGAGGGGCCTGGGTGGCTTTCTGTTGGTTAAGCATCTGACTTTGTTTGCCCCAGGTCTTGATCTCAGGGTCCTGGGATCAATCCAGATCTAGCCCTGTGTCAGGCTCCTCCCTCAGTGGGGAGTCTGCATATCCCTCTCCCTCTTCCTCTACCCCTTCCCCCTCTCCTGCATGCATGAGCTCTCTCTCTCATTCTCTCTTCTCTCTCTTTCTTTCTTTCAAAATAAGTAAATTAAATCTCAAAAAAATAAATTCAGTCTATTTAGTTATACAGTTAAGGTATGGAACATGAAAGATAGAAATATTTTAAACCAGTGTTATGCACAGCCACAATTTCTGTTGGAAAGTGAAATAGGGATAGGGAAATAATCTCTCAAAACACTGCAAGCTTGAATGGTCTTTTTCATTACCCGAAAATGCTAGTGTGAGCTTTCTATGCACACTACCACTTAAAATCACCAACAGCTGAAAGTTTGAAAGTTTAAGAAACTCCTCTTTGTAATCAGCAGTCCTGGTAGGCAATAGCAGTATGGATGGATCATGTTAGGTGGGTAGCTTATTACAGTAAGAAAAGGCCAATTCCTTTCTTCCTATTTTCCTTACTTTTTAAAATCTCTTGACAGGTTATTAACTTATCCTTTGTTGTAACAAGGGAATAGAGGCAAGGGAAGGAAAGGGGAATCCAGAAGTGGCTCTGAATATCACACCTGGTTTAAAATGAAAAATAACCCATGGAAGTCATTCACAAATTGAAACTTTGGTTCTGCACTTAACTTACTCATGATTTCAAGTCAGAAAAAAAATACAAAACAAAAACTATAAATGAATACATTAGAAGTACTGTGTGTCCTACTCAAGGATCTCAAGAGGAAAATGTTGTGGCTTAACTTTCCTTGACTCCGTCACTTCCTGCCAGGCCAGGGTCTGTCAGCTCATTGAGGGACAGCCAGCAGACACAGAGGTAAATGTTCAGAAATAAACACATTCCAGTAAAGGCTATTTAATGGCTTTCCATGGATTTCAAAATCGCTTTCCAACTATGTCGGGCCAAAAAAAAAAAATCTGATAATTTATGTTGCCCAGATGTTAAGAAATCCAACAGCTTTCACTACTCATAAATTTAACAGCATTAAGCACCTGCTGGCTCTAAGCAACAACTCCTGCCAAGAAGGAAGGAAGGAGCTTTGTGATACATTACTGGGCCCCTTCCCTTGCTATCCAAGCTTCACACACGCCCTAGCCTACCACAGAGAGATCCTTGGGCTCCACACACCAAGAGCAGCAGCAACCCACCTTGCCAATTCTACCCTGGATGCAGAAGTGGGAATCAGAGTGGCAAAATGGTTATTTCTGACTCACGAGGAACTCTAGCTGTTAAAAAAAGCAGTAAACAAGAGAGGTTTTAGAGCAAATTTGGAACAACAAAACTTAAGCCTTTAAAAATAGAATAAAATACTAAAGGTTAATTTTTATGTTCTTTCAGTGTGAGAGCCTTTGGAGACATCCAAAAACTTTTAAAATTATTTAGTCCAGAGTTGTACCTTTTCTGCCAAGCCCATCAAGACACGTTATATCTGTTGGATTTAGGCTGTAATCCGTTTTGTTTTCCATTTTCTTTCTTTGTTAGAGGTGCTAATGAGTGTCAGAATGGCCATAACCTGGACATCTGAGAGATATTAAACATATCTCTGAAGCATATTAAAGACCAAGGATAATGCTGGCTGATTCTCAGGATCTAGAAATGGACCAAATGCACAGTAAGGAAGTTATAGATCAGTAATAACTCAGAACTGTCTGTAAACTTTTTGTTTGTATAACTGCCAGGCCTAAGTCTTCCTCTCTGATCCTCTACCAAGTCTAGGCCAGATTCCCATCAATATGGTTGATCAAATTGCATTTGTAGCAGCCCAGAATCTTAGCCATAGTGTTGGAAGGAAGGTATTATGGGCCACCATGTACTTGCTTCATCACAGAAAGCACCTGTTAGATGAACGCATGTTCCTTAGTGAAGATGTATATGATTTCATGATGGGGCTCACCAGCTAAAACAGTAGTCACCAGGAGTAAAAGATTCAGGGAGAGGTATTTAATTTCACGAAGCTCTTCACAGTGCATACCCATTCCATAATCTTCTCCTCACTCCCTTTCTTATGTTCAAAGAAATTCTATCTTAGAGCACATACTGTTTACCCAAGAGTGTTCATACCCTTGACATGCCTAACCTCATTTACTCAATCTACAAGAAGTTTCCTTTCACTCTGTCACTCATGATTAGAGTCTACTTATTCTTGAAGCCCTTCTTCATTTATTTATAAGTATCTTCCTTTTCCTCCTAGGAGGTTTTGTCAGATTCTATCTCCTAAATGCTTGATTGAGTTTGTAATTTGAAAACATCTTCTTCCATAGACTCTGGAGGTCAAACTCCATCCCTAATTCCACTGTGCCACCACATTTTATTTTTCATCGATGAAGCACAACATTGAAGATACCTGCTAGTCATACTGAAGGAGAAAACATGGCAATCTTTGGCTGCCTGTTTCTAAAAGCATAGTTGAAGAAGCAAAAAATAACTGTACATGCAAGGTGAAAGTAAACAAGTATTCTAGAGGTAAAACAAAATGCAATGAGGTAACAAGAAATAAAAAGATGCAATCACTTTTGGAAAAAATGGATACAATAATTTTCCTCTAAGAGATCGTCAGTTTACTCGTTGATTGTAAGAACTAACGTTTTTGGATGCTTGCAGCATGTTGGGAACTATACTAAATACAACACATGCATTATATTTTGTCATAGTCACACCAACACTATGAAGAAACAGGCTCAGAAAAATTTGTTTATCCAAGAACACATAGTTGAATTGGGATCTGAACCCAGTCTGCTATGTCTAGAATAATAACTTTTTAAAAAAGATTTTATTTATTTGTTTGACAGAGAGAGAAGGAGGGAGGGAGAGGACAAGCAGGGGGAGTGACAGGCAGAGGAAAAGGAAGAAGCAGGCTCCCTGCTGAATAAGGAACCCAGTGTGGAGCTTCATCCCAGGCCCTATGATCATGACCTGAGCTGAAGGCAAACACTTAACTGACTGAGCCACCCAGGGGCCCTATAGAATAAAAACTTAATGTCTCCTGGATACTGCCTTTATGAATAAGGATAATATGGTCAACATGAATATAAGAATAATTTTGTTTAACTGTAGCATTTCTTCACAGATGCGGCTTTGAAGATTTGCAACTGGTTAAAGTAGCAACATTTATTCTAAGTATTGCTCTTCAGTGTAATGAGATATGAGGCTGTACTGGCAATGTTTTTATTTAATGTGATTTTCAGTAGCAGACTCTATATAAATTATCATCATTAATCATTTCTAGAAAAATGAGCACTGAGTGGGTGAAGGTTTTGAGGAAACATTATCTTGGGTTATTAAAATGTAAGTAGATTTGTATGCACAAGAGTTACAGTTGTGGGGAGAGAAGTGTAAACTTAACCAGCAAATGAAATCCAAGTTAGATGAATACTTCCAGTGAACCCTAGAAAAGAGTTGAATATTTAATTTTAAACAAACTCTCTCAGGCTATGAATTTTTCAGATTAACTAAGAAAGAAGTTTAACAAGAGTGATAGGAAAACGTGAGTCCAATTAATAATAATAAAAGGTTTTTCAGCCCAGATATCTCCACTGCCTCATCTAACTCATGATTTCCTGTTAAGATAAACCATTATATCTATGAAGTCCACACAAGCTTATAATAAGAAATAAATGGAAGGAAAATAAAATAGAATTCTTACAAATTAGAAACATATGTATAAAAAAAGTCAACAGAAGTAGAGGACATGCAGAACATGAAATAATTTAAAAATATTTTTGCAAAAGTGTGAGAAAAACATACATAGACTAGCAATCAAGAAGTCCAACTTCTATAATAGACCCTCTCAAACTCAACACACATGAAACAGATAATCACATCAAAAAATGGGCAGAAGACATGAACAGACGCTTCTCCAAAGATGACATACAAATGGCTAACAGACACATTTAAAAAATGTTCATCATCGTTAGCCATCAGGGAAATTCAAATCAAATCCACATTGACATACCACCGTACACCAGTTAGAATGGTCAAAATCAACAAGAGAGTAAACAAAAGTGTTGGAGAGGATGTAGAGAAGGGTAACCCTCTTACACTATTGGTGGGAAGGCAAGTTGGTGCAGCCACTTTGGAAAACAGTGTGGAGATTCCTTAAGAAATTAAAAATAGAGCTTCCCTATGACCCTGCAATTGCACTACTGGGTATTTACCCCAAAGATACAGATGTAGTGAAAAGAAGGGTCATATGTACCCCAATGTTCATAGTAGCAATGTCCGCAGTCGCCAAACTGTAGAAAGAACCAAGATGCCCTTCAACAGATGAATGGATAAAGAAGATATGGTCCATATATACAATGGAGTATTATGTCTCCTTCAGAAAGGATGAATACCCAACTTTTGTATCAACATGGATGGGACTGGAAGAGATTATGCTAAGTGAAATAAGTCAAGCAGAGGGAATCAATTACCATATGGTTTCACTTATTTGTGGAGCATAAGGAATAACAATGGAAGACTTTGGGAGAAAGAAGGGAGAAGTGAGTTGGGGGAAATCAGAGAGGGAGACAAACCATGAGAGACTGTGAACACTGAGAAACAAACTGAGGGTTTTGGAGGGGAGCGGGGTAGGGGGTTGGGTGAGCTGGGTGGTGGGTACTAAGGAGGGCATGTATTGCATGGAGCACTGGGTGTGGTGCATAAACAATGAATCTTGGAACACTGAAAAAAATTAAATTAATTTTCTTTAAAAGAGCTACCAGAAAGAGAATAGAAAGAAACTTAAGTGGTGGAAATAATCAAAGTAATAATAGAAGAAAATTTCCCAGAACTGAAGACAACTATGAATTGGTCTTAAAAGTAAGCAAGTTCTTATAGTGCTCAGCGTGATAAACAAAAACATACCTCTGCCTAGAAATATGGCAGTGAAATTTTCAAGCACCAAGAGTGTATACAAAAATTCTTAAAACTTCCAAAGAGTAAATGTAGTTTACCTATAGAGGATTGAGTTTCAGATAGTCATTAGGTTTTTCAGCAATGACACTAGTTACTAGAAAATCAGGTCTTCAAACTTCTAGAAAAATAGAATGAATTTGTACTCAACTCTGCAGCCAGGGGGAACTAATAATTGAATGAAAAACCAAAGTAGACTTTTTATAAAATATAAGAACTCAGGCTGTTATCTCCTCATGTTCTATTTCAGAGAAATTAATTAAGGAGTTTCTCTGGAAAAATGAGCAAGAATCTTTGCTTATTTTATTTTTTATGCATGCATCACTTCTATGATGATTAAAAGTGGGTAATGGAAAAGAGAAAAATTAAGTAAATCACTCACATTCATAAAATGTGAACACATAGGACCCAAATATAAATCATACGTGTCACTCTGGGTCCTTTGGAGAGCGGGTGTCAGTATAGAGTAAAAGTGCAAGAGACTTACTGGGGTGGTGCCCATGAAAAGTAAAGAGAGAGAGCAAGAGTAGGTGAGGACAGTCTTCAGAAAATGTTCTGGTATTTGTGAAAGGAAAATACATAAGAAAAAGGACTGAAAAGGAAGACTCATAGTATGATATAACTCAAAGAAGATCTCAGTCAGCCCACTGGAAGCTCCCAAAAAAGATGGCTGATGGAGGGGTCCTGCATGGAGCAGAAATGTCCAGGAGCTAGTGCGCAGTCATATTTGGTCATTGGCTGACCGGTGCCCAGGGAAGGCATGGCTGAGCTTGAATGTGCTACAGATCCCAAAGGCACTGTTGCTGGAGGCTGGCAGCTAACTGCATTCCTCACAGCAAGTTCTGTCAGAGGGACGTCTGGGCAGCACGAAGCCAAGCCTACCCTGTCATGGCTTGTCTACTCTGGAGTCCATATTCTCAACCACTATCCCGGGGTTTTATGCTTAAGCCTATGGTTAATCATTCAAGATGGGGTGATTAGATAGTCAAGATGAGGTGAATGAGATTTAAATGTGTTTCTTTCTAATATGATGTTAGAATTTCAAAGGATTTACCATTAGGGATTAAGTAACTGAATATCTTACCTTAGGAAAGAGTAGCAGTATCCTATAAAATATATAACACATACCCATAAACATAAGGAAGGAGGAAGAGTAGGAGAAGGAGAGAGAGGGTATAAATAAAGAAATCCAGCTGCAAAAGAGTATGCTGCAGTTGTTATGGAAAATGAAACAATATAATTACTTATACATACATAAATCATGTCTAAAAGCACATACCAAAAAGATCCCTGACACTGTTAGCCTAACAAGAAGGAAAATGTGGCTGGGGCACAGAGGCAGAAGATATAGTTTCAGTATATACTAGCTGAATTCCAGGACCATGAAGGTACAAGTAGGTTACATAATATTTTGACAACTTTTTGATATATGACTAGAAAATTTTC
>ML099725.1:17830-34896 GCA_003697995.1 Taxidea taxus jeffersonii
TTCAAGTCCTCAAATCTTATGCAGGCTTTATCCTTTCATGCCAAGTATAAAAATATTTCTGCAATGATGTCAGAGATGACATTCATTATGCAAGAACTCATGCATCTAAATATTTTTTAAATTTGGATGTTTTGTTGAGTTATTTTAACACATTTTCCTATGACAATGCCCAAGGGTTTTTCCATCACTTGCTATTTGTTTTCTGCTGTTCTAAATGAAGACATTAAAGAATGTCTTACTGGCCCAATGGAGGTGGCATGGGTTTTTCACTATGTTCTTCCAAATCCTCCAGTTTTTTGTGTTCTACTTGGTCATAACCTTTAATTTCCTCGGTGCCTAATTCTATTTTATGTAACTACTTGCAATAAAAAAAGTAAAATAAACTATCCTATTGCCAAAGCAGAAGAAATTATAGCGACGTAATGTACCGAGTTATTTCTAAAATTAGTAATTCTTGAGGTAGAAAGAAAGAAGGGAAGGAAGGAAGGTAAGAAGAAAATAAATACTTATTACAGGAAAAACTATTCAGTATATTTACGTGAAGTGTGAAAGTCTTATTTTACTTAATTTGTTATTATTATTATTATTATTTTGGGGGGCGGGGCAATAAGAAGCAAACCTTGCAATTCAGAAAAAAAAAATCACAGGGGTGCCTGGGTGGCTCAGTAGGTTGAGTGTCTGACTCTGGTTTTAGCTCAGGCTATGAGCTGAGGATCCTGGGATCCAGCCCCACATCAAGCCTCACGTGCAGCCCCACACTGGGCTCTGCGCTCAGTAGGGAGTCTGCCTGAAGATTCTCTCCCTCCCCCACTTGTTCTCTCTATCTTAAATAAATATATCTGAAAAATATCACATTTCCGTGTTTTTTTCTTATTAAAATTAGCATGTTAATACAAAGCTAACTTTACAGAAAACAGAAAATAGAGGATTTAGTACATGTTTTCCAATGATATCTTCTTCTGTTACCCATATTTCTGGCAGGCATTAATTCTCAGAGGAAACGCAATTTAAAAAAAAAATTACTGGAGTTTTAAGGTTACTTTAACCTCAATTAAACTAAGTCATTATTAATTATCACAGAATCAAAATTGTTAATGCCTACTCTTCCTCAGTTCTGTTTGTTTATAAATGCTTAGCTCGAGTGCTTCAAGTTTTGGAAAAACAAAGTCTTAATGACCTGTCTAGATAAACAGTTTATACTTTAAAATAAACAGAGGCTGTTTGCATGTGCAGTATTGTTTTATAATAGAGATTGGACTCTCCATTAGGGAGTGTAAAGAGCTACCTGTACCATTTCCTGCCTGAAGTGAGAGTAAGGTGCGATTATACTCAGTGTAAATTAAGATGTCTTGAGAGCATGGAGCTTTAGGTAATATATTAAATTACGGTTCTCAGATGTGCATTTAATTAAGATATTTAATTTGAAATGTCTGTGCTCTTCTTTAATTCCAATTGATTATTAAGAATAGATTTCTTTAGGATATTAAAAAGGTGAGTAGAGGAAGCTATGGACTAGGAAGACCTCAAAAGTTTGTTCAGGATATTGCAATTGTCAAACTAATGCAGGATCTGTCTCTGCCCCACTCAGCATGTTTTTTGTGTCCTTTAAGGCTGCTATTCAAGACAGACTCATGTAAATATGAGCCAAATTGAAAATGCTTTCTTAATTGACTAGTGAATATCTTCCCTCACATTCTCTGGGCTAGTTCTTTATTACTTTTGCTTACAGCCGATAAAATAATTGGTAATATTGCTAGGACCATCTATCAGAAGACTTTTTAATGCCCCCATCAGTAAATACTCATCAAGAACCCACTATTTGGAAAGGACTCTATTAGATACACTACGAGTTGGAGAAAATGATTTGATAGCATTTAATCCACCAGGTATTTTAGTCTAATTAAGAAAACTCACATACATGCATATGAAAACACACACACACACACATACAGTGCATTCACCAGATAATAATGTAAGACATGCAAATGCCAAATAACTTGTGAAAATTTGAGGACATTAGGGTTCAGATAATTCATTGGGCTGTAATGGTCAGAGATGACCTCTCAAACGAAGGAAATTTTGTCCTAGACTTTGAATGAAGGCCCAAGATAATAGTAGAAGCAAATATTTATTGACATTCTACACTGTCTCTAGAACGCTTTTATGTGCTGTCCATGAATTGTGTCTGTTAATCCTGAAAACAACACTGAGATTGCATGGTTTACATTCCCATTCTGTAGATGAGAAAACCAAATTACAGGGTGGTTAAGTCACTTGGTTACCGTCCCAAGCCAGGCAGTGAGGATCCAGAATGAAAAGCTCGGAAGTCAATTTCTGGAGCCCTCCCTCTTAATCACCTCACGGGGCTTACATGGACTCAGAAAAGCAGATGGACCATGGGGAAGCCTAACTGCACATGTAGGAAGATGTCGGTGGTGGAATAAGTCGTCCAGTACAAATCAGGTTCCAACGAATTGACCAGAAGATATAGTTCTAAATATAGGCCAGAGTCAAGGTGAAGACTTCAAAAGGCACATTAAGGTGAGGGGATTTTGTCCTAAGGCAGTGGAGAGTCACTGAAGATTCTCCAGTGCAGGACTGATGGGATGAAAGCAGTCTTTCCCAAGACTTGTCCTGGCAGGGAGAGTAGGATGATTAGATCCTATATGGAATGCTAACACCCATAAATTATCTACTACTGACATCCCCTTTAGCTTGATATCCTTTTCTACTGTCTACAAAATCACAAATTTTACCTATTTTTTCTCAATGCAGAATTTTTCTCTTTATCTTTGGAGTGCCATTCCTCAACCACTGTTGGGTTGTTTCTTCTCTGAAATAGAGAGGCCATGTTCTCTGGGAAAATTGTGAAAACCTAGGTGTCAATCAAGATATCAGTACTTATGAAATTTGGGCCTTGGGTGAAGAGATCCACCCTACTCTGCTTCAGTTTCCTTTTTCCAGAAGTCAGGAGCAAAGTAAAAGCGGTGTCCTAACAATGAAATCCAAAGCTGCGAGTGAAAGCATGAGCCTGCTACAGACCTGTAAAATCGTATCAGCCGGCCCTGCTTCACTGTTTCATGCTAACTACTGCACAGGCTGAAAATGCTCATCTCAGGCTCCCCAGAGCACTTCCAGGGAAGCAGGGTGCGGAGGAGCAACAGGGTGAGTTCTCTCTCCAGCTTCGCAGAGCAAGTGAAGGATAGAGCAGGGGTTTGACTCCACTTTGGTCTGATTTTGAAGTCTGCCATACCGTCCCTTATATCAGATGGCCTTTTGATTGCTACTGGTGGTTATTAGTGTACTCCCCAAACAGCCCCGTCTCTTAGAGTCACTCCCTGCCTCTTCTTCACTGTATTCATAGCACAACTGCTCTGCACAACAGTCTAGAACAGTTTCCCCTCCACTATATATTTCTCCTAACTCCATATTCTTCCTAAGTTGCTATGTCCACCACTCAACATCTATGAATGGCTTCCTGCTTCCCATTACCTAGAAGAAAGCACAAAAGTCCCTTCAAGTCAAAGTTAAGATCCTCAAATAGACCTCAAATCAATTGTTTCTCTTTGCAGTCCCTATGGACACAAATTCTCTCTATACCCAGTATGCTCTCTTTTTCACTGAGCCAATAAGCCTTGACTTTCTACTTGGTAAGTCTTAGCTTGTGCCATTCCTATCCCTCACCTAGGCATTTCCTACATTCCTGGCCATTTCCATCAAATGCTGGAGGGACATAGATACAAAATGCATTAAAGACTTTCGTGAAACTTACCAAGTCATTCCCACTAGATGAGGAGATCCAGAAAGGAAGTGGCTAAGTTTGTGCTGGTCACCATTCATATATTCCCAGTGTTTAGCCCAGCACATAATCAGACATGGAAGTATAGATACACATACAGATGTGCACATGCACATATACATATATACATATACACCCACACATGTTTGTATAATAAATAATGAATGAACCACCAACTGCCCAGAGGTATGATAGCTTAGTTAATTTTCTTTGGGGTTTATTATTTCTTACCCTCAAAAGGGCCCCATCAAGGAAGTGTCTCATTTATAAATAAAGAAAATGAGGACCAGAGAATTTAAGAGCCTCATCCAAGGTCGCTCAACTATCTGCTAAGTGATCCCCAAGTCCATGTAACTCAGAAGTGATTCATACTCTCTACAGCATGCCAGCTTACACCTTTGCATGTGGCTGTCAGCATTCAGAAGGAAGGATTCTCCTTCCTCAGTCTCAGTTCCTCATAGTTAAATAATTATCATAGATTTGAGGTCCTTCCAGTCAGTCCTCTGGTTTAATACTTGGTGATTCTGAATGGTCGTCTGTGAAATCCAGAGAAGGTCTCTTAAAGCCAACACACACACATATGCACAAGCACATGCACACACATCTTTTTACCCCTGCATCCTCACTTACCTAATTCTATTCTTAAAAATGGAAAGCAAGTCTTCTTTCCCATTCTTTGTTATCACAGCTACTGTTTTAATTCGCCAACACTCAATGGGAAGCCCAAAGGAACTATAACTCTGCAAAAACCACACTGATATCTCTAAGAGCAGAAATCCCTTTACTGATTTAAGCTTCTTTTCACCTTTTACATACCCTACGCTACCAAGCCAAACCAGATTGCATTGAAGCTGAGGAATGGCTTGAAATCTCTGGAGACTAAGGCATGAAGGTCTTCTCTTCTTGGTGACAAACATAGGACTCAGCCCTGCTAGGAGGACAAGGCTCTAGGAGAGTCCCCAAGCTAGAAGGGGAATGGCATGTTAGTTCTGATATTGATCTTGGACTGTGGGATGCAGTATGCAGATGTAGGCAGGCTTTCATCTAATAAAAAGGAACAAATAACTTTGAAATTATGGAGATCATACAAAATGGGACAAGACACAAATCAATCAAAACGACCCAACATGTAGCATTTGAGCACAGAGAGCATCAGAGAACATCCCAATGTGGCAGGTGGTCAACTCAGATATGAATAGCTGACCGTCCAAAAGGCAGAGGCCACTGAGTTTTGACAAGAGATGCTGATTTTTTTGTACAACAAAAATCCATTAAGGACATGGGGAAAGAGAAAGAGAGGAAGGAGGAGGGTAGCTCACTGGCAGGCACAAACATAATTACAGCTATTACATTTTTTTCCTAAAGTAGTTACTTGTGGTGCCTCCAAACTAATGTGTTTTTATGTTGCAGCCTGTTGTGATTGGGGCAGGCTGCTTGACATTTGCAAGGTTCCATTGCTATTAAAAAGAATGATGTTATCAAGAGGCAAGCGAGGCGACAAAGCAAAATTAATTAACGCCGCCATCTAACAAAGCAAAATAAATTAAACGATGGTTGACTTGCACTGTGTACTTCTAAACGGTTATGGAGGGAAAACCAAAGCTTTTTAACACTCTCTGCTCCGAGCAGAGCACAGTGACAGAGTGGGCTCCAGGGCACTGGAAGGACACTGTTTGCTCCATGCTTGCACACAGGCAAGCAAAGGGGGACAGCCATTCATATCCTTCAATAAGAAAACTGTTGCTTTTGCCTTCTGCATAGAGGGAAGCAGATGAAACATGGTAGAGAATATTTTCCTTAAACCTGTATTGCCTTCAAGCACCCTTAAGAGAAATATTATTAGTTTTACCACACATCAAACATAAATGAGGGCAATGCAGGTATTAAATTTTAAACCAGTTGGAGTCCACTGTTTTCAGATTCCTTGGGTTCTGGGATCACAATGGTCTATCACTTTGCACATGCCCAAGGACCAGTAACAGCCAGAACAAGTTGCTCAAAGCTACCACAAAACAACAGTGGCTTTCAAGAAAAATCCTTGATAGCACAGAAATGAATAGTGTCATAAGTCAGTCATGAATGGAGATGTATAGAGTGTGACCAGAACTCTGCTATGTATGTAGAGAGACATAAGACAAATATAAACCTATGGGGCTTCTAACCTGGTGGGAGTGGTGAGATACACAAGGAGCAACAAACAGAACAAGGTAGTCAGATATATATATAAACTCATGTCCAGAGCAAGACGGCTGTATTTATGTACTTAAGGATACAGGTAGTATCTCTTAGATGTACCTAGAGAAAGTTATATTGCTGGGTCTAATAAAGCATTCACATTGTTGGAACTAACACACTGTTCCACATTTGTGACATATTTTACATTTTTTAAGAGCACTTTAGTCTAAATGAGGGTATTTGACCATCACAACACAGCTGAATACATGAATGAAAGAATTAAGAATTGGGACAACCATTAAGGCCCCCCATTTTGTGGAAGATTAGTCATAGCCATAGTGAAGTTAAGCTACCTATGGAATCAAAAAGCTAACACTTGGTTGTAGTGATGCACAAATTGCTGATTTGTTAGAAAATTTAAATATCAGTGAGACGGAGTTTGCCATGCCCCAACAATGTCAAGGTATTTGGCAGAGAAGGGAGATTCTTAGAGAAGGAGACACAAGTTACTCTAGGCAACGGACACAGGCAAATGCTAAGATCTTCCATGGCCCCAGGGTTCTATACTCGGGGAGACTTCCTTAGAGAAACCGTACAGAGCAGAGATCACCATCTGCTGCCTACAAGAGACAAGGTCTTTAAACATTCCACCAGATATAACAGGTGCTCCTTTTATTTTTTATCAGTAATGAAATAGCTGTGATTACTTAATAGGTACACATAAGATTCACAGAGCCTATATTCCTAAGTAAAAATGTACCCGTACATATTTGTACATTAATAAGAATGAGCGTTTCTTAGAGCCCATACAAATAACCTCAAACCAAAGATCACCAGTGTCCCCATTCCTCAGGAGATGTCAGTACCAGCCCCTTATTATCCATTGTACTTATTGCCAAAGTAACACTCCCTTTTAATGGAACTTATTTTCAAAGGCTATCATGCAAGGAAACAAGGTGTAGAGTTTCTATTGCCCCACTGGGAAATTTCTAGAGTTTATTTGTAAGAAATAGACATCTTATGCTTATTGAAATAATGGGAAAAATAGACACATAACACTTCCAAGTGTGTAGGTTTTTACCTATCACCAGTAAACCAACTGTTGCTCAAAGAGAGCAAACAGACGTAAGGGGATACGAACTTTGATAGACAGATCATCATCACTAAACGACACTCATGAAGTTCAACACTTCTGACAGTGTATTTTAGGAGTTAAAATTTAAGCATAGGCAATGCTTCCCAGAAACTTGTTCACTCAAGCCAATACATGTACATACCTTCCATCTTGGACTACTGTCTTCACGTATGTATGTGTATGCATGTATGTACACATAAAATATAAACATGAATAATGTCTATATTTCTGTATTTGTTTAAATCTATTTCTGTCTTTATGCCTCATTTTCTCTGCTGGGAGATATTGTGCTTAGCTGTATAAAACATGAATCATTAAAATTGTGGTATAAGGAGATACAATGAGGGGCGCCTTGGGTGGCTCAGTGGGTTAAAGCCTCTGCCTTCAGCTCAGGTCATGATCCCAAGGTCCTGGGATCAAGCCCCACATTGGGCTCTCTGCTCAGCAGGGAGTCTGCTTCCCTCTCTCTCTCTCTCTGCCTGCCTCTCTGCCGACTTGTGATCTCTGTCTGTCCAATAAATAAATAAAATCTTTAAAAAAAGAAAAAGGAGGGGCACCTGAGTGGCTCAGTGGGTTAAAGCCTCTGCTTTCAGCTCGGGTCATGATACCAGGGTCCTGGGATCGAGCCCCGCATTGGGCTTTCTGCTCCGCGGAGAGTCTGCTTCCTCCTCTCTCTCCCTGCCTGCCTCTCTTGCCTACTTGTAATCTCTGTCTGTCAAATAAATAAATAAAATCTTTAAAAAAAAAAAAAAGAAAGAAAAAGGAGATACAATGATTCTGAACACGATGATACTTTTGTTAAGCCAGTCTTTCTATGTGTTGTGACACATATGTTTTAGAAGACAAATGTGACCCAGGTTTGACATTTTTAGTCCATAATTTAGATATTAAAATGCCTTGGTTGTATTACCTATGAAAGAAATAGGAGTGCCTCAGTGGCACAGTTGGTGAAGCATCTGACTCTTGGTTTCAGCTCAGTTCCTGAGATCGTGAGATTGAACCCGGCATCAGGCTCCCTGCTCAGTGTGGAGTCACCTTAAGTTTCTCTCTCCCTCTGCTTGTCCCACTTGTGTTCTCTCTCTCTAAAATAAATAAATAAATCTTAAAATAAAATATAAAATAAAATAAAATGGAAATAAATATTCTAAAGAATTCCTTAGTGACCTATACAATGAAACATTTATAAATCATCACAGGTAAATGTAAAATAATGACAAAGCATGTGCCAGTTTTTAGCCAAAGATGACAATCTACTGACCTTATTGAATGTAGAGAAAGTACCTTAAAGAGGCCAGGTATTCATTGGTAGGGGAATGTGTCCTGAAATTTAAAATACATTTACTATAACCTACCGAATAGAAAGCGGACATGTGCTTGGCTCTGCTTTATCCTCATACAAGTATTTCAACATTATCTTGTACAAGAACTCGTTCACATATATATGTACTTATAGACTTTCCTGCGGTGCATTGTATAATTATACTCTAATTATATTCATTCATTCACTCATGAATTCATTTAACAAGTTTTAATTGAGTGCCTATTATGAACTGTGACTCGCATGGTGTGTTAGTTTCCTAGGGCTGCTGAAACAAATTACCTTAAATGTGGTGCCTTAAGACAACAGAAATTCATTCCGTCATGGTTCTGGAGGCTAGAAATCCAAAATCAGGATGTCAGCAGGACCATGCTCCCTCTAAGACTCTGAATAGAATCCTTCCCTGCCTTTATCCTAGCTTCTGATGGTGACTATGAAATCTTGGTTTTGCTAGATTTACAGTTGCACTGCCCCAATACCTGTATCTGTTGGTACATGGCATTATCACTGTGTGCCTTAGTGTGGCATTTTGCTCTTACGGAGACCCCAGTCGCTTTGGATCAGGGTCCATCCTGATCAAGTATAACTTCACTTACTTAATTACATCTAACGAAACCAAACCGGATTTCCAGATAAGGTAACATTTGCATACCAGGGTTAGGACTTCAGCATATTTTTGGGAGGAGACACAGTTTAACCCACAGGACAGTGTTATAACATTGAGCTATATGTTGAACTAGCATGTTTCCTTCGTTAATGAAATATAAGACACACAGATCTACAAATATACAAAAAGACAATTTATACGTAAGTAGTTAGTATCAATTGTAAAAAGTGCAATAAAAGAAAAGCACATGTAAAGTGATAAAACAATTGATAAGAGCATATAGCCCAGCATATAAGACTCATATCAGGGAAGAGTAATCTGCTCCTGTAGGATAGTTGGTCTAAGTCTGGCATCATACCAGGCAAGAATAATCTGTTATTGTGGGATCAGTCAAAGGTTCAGGATGTTTGGATACAGAAAGATCAACTAGTTGATTACTCTAGGCTCTTTTTAGCTCAAGTATTCATTGATTTTTATAGTAAAGCAGAACTAGGAATTTTACTACCACTAATACTTAACCAAAACAGAAATCAAGATGCACAAGGCGGTAGAGTTTTAGAGGGTGGAGATTTGGTGGAATTTATGCTAATGAAGAAACAATGCTAATGGTAGAAATATTTAAGTTTGAAATATTTTGAATGCCCTGTACTTAACCATTCTTCAAGTGTTGATGATATCTGGAGGCACAATACTGATGAAGGAAATTATAATTTTTGAGTGTGTGAGGATGAGGAAGTTGGACCGACAAATGACGTTTCTAAATCTCTGAAGATGCCCCTGGGGGGCATTGTCATGTATGAATGAGTCAGGCTCTCCATGTGGGGTCTCTGATTTGAAGAGAGATACAGAACCCATTACAGCCAACTTGTATAGCCATGGGAACCACTGAAAATGTTAAGGATCATATAAACTAGGAACATTTGTCCCAAGTTTGGGACCAGCACCAGAGCAGACGCCTATCAAAAGGACATTTGTGCTATTTTTGTTCCACTTTTTCGTTCTATTTTGTTCTACTTTCCAAAGCACCAATGCTAGGTTCTTGAAACTAGACCGTTCATGTGTGCTATCACAAAACTGAAAGTCTTCAGGGATTCCTGCATATGTACTCGCGTCTTGATTTTCCTTGTGAGTTACAGGTAGGACAGCTACATTTAAATGAATCTACGTCTAAATGTCGTCTATTGACTCGCGGAGAGTTAAATATGTTCACTCCTGGTTTCCTGCCTCTCTCTCTCTGGAAAAAATGCAAATTTGGTTTGCTGTAACTCATGGTTACACTGCTGCTCACTGCTCACAGTTTCCAGGAAAGAGCCCAGAATATAGCTTACGATCATGCATATTTGAAAACTGTAGAGCATTATATATATTTCTATGAACATTATTTTGGCCCCCTGCTTTCACATTAGTATAGTCTCCCATCCTCAGTAAAAATGAGATGATACCAGTATTACTGTGCCCTTAAAATTCTTCAGTAATTTGGTATTAATAATTCATCGATGATTCCACTGAGATCTCCCTTTCTAATTGTATCCAAAGATATTTTGAAAACTCTGCAAGCTTGAACATGTAAATAACAGGTATGTTATGTTAATGATTGCCTCACTTAATTCAACCCTACCTTCTACATCAACTTCTAGTTTGCATTTTTAAAAATGTTACTCTTTGGGGAACTAATTATTATCAAAGATTAGTTTTTCCTGTCTAAACAATTTTCTAATCAGAGTGTCGTTTGGATGTGAGGAATGCTTATCCCCTGTGAAAACCTATCTGCTTCTGGGACTTCACTTAACAGGAAAACAAGGTTTCAAGCTTAGCTGAGGCATGTTTTCAAAGGTTCCTTTTGTTAATTGGTTGATTTTGATAAGTCTATTTGATTTATGGCTTAGGCCTATGTATTTTGGGAGAGGATTCCTCCTCCTTTCAAAATGCATGTGCACAGCTACCCTGTAGTGAGTTACTGAAAGGTGTCCACTTATACACAGCAGAAAAGGGATGTAATGAATCAGAAAGGGATGTGTTTTATGCAGTAAGCACTTTCCACACTCTTTCCTGCACTGCTACATTTATGCTGAAATGGTCCATTTATTTTAATCCTAAATAGGGTCCCTAGACAAGAGCTGAGAATGGAAGTGAAGTAAAAGGAAAAAGAAAAGGATTTCTATTTCAGAACAAACTTAATTCAGAATAAGGGGGGGAAAAAAACAACCACAACACTCATTTAGCCCTTGGTAAAATTGAATTTTTATGGTACCTACTCTTTCCCACTATAGGAATTTGCTTTCAAAGCTTCTCCCCTACCCTCCAGTTTTGATGGGCTTGCAACTAAATAAATTACTCCCATTCTCTCGTCACACGTAGGTTTCCATCAGAGTTCTGCATCTTGGAAGAATGATGGAAAGTCAAGTTAAAACCATATGTTTGAGGTAGGGACCTTCAATTTGGGATTCTAAAATGTGGGTGTCAGCAGATCTTCCAAAATGATCTTGTATTCACCCCACTGGGGTCCATGTGCAGAGCCTAGAGGACAGCCTTCCATAGCCCCTCTTAAAGTGGCCTGAGTCACCATCAGAAGAGGAAGATTAGTTGAGATAGACATTCAAAATGTCAGCAGTATAAGCCACCAGCCCTCTCTGCACTGTCCAGGAAAGTAAAAAAAACAAAAACAAAATAAAACAAACAAACAAAAAAAAACCAAAGACCTCACCCAATTAATATAGGTAGATAGAGACAGAACTTAGAGCAGATTCAGGACCTTGTTGTGCGTACTTGCTATGATTCGATGGACATACTTACAGCAAAGTTATAATAAACTGCCTCTGGCTATTATTGTTGGTTGTGCCTCCAGCTACTCAATGGTTAACTACTAAAATGCAGTATTTGTTATGGTTAACTTGGAGATAAGGTAACTAATATCCCTTACCTTTATAACAGCATTTGTGCATGAAGTGGACACTTGTCATTTTGATATTCCGAGCACATGAAGTCGTTCCTATCTTGAGAGAATCTTCATTGTGATGGTCTTTGTGGAAGGGAGTCATCCTTTCCTATATAAATGAAAAATGAGACCAAGGGCTCCATCTCCTCACCTTAAGGCATGTGACCTAGAATAGAACAATTAGAGGCTTCCAGAAAGAACTTTGAAACTACAATAAGTGATATTAAGATGAAGTGAGAGTTAGAATCCATTAATAGTATCAGCATGCGGCAGTGAAAGTGGCGGTACAGTTTTGGGTGGTGGTAGCTTTAATGTTCAGAAATAGTGGTAAAAAAAGTACCAAGAGCAGCACCCTAACCAGGTTGTTTCTTTAGTATAACACTTTTGTTTCTACCACTGAGCTTTTCCTGTTTTCTGCTAGCTCTATGCACCTTCCAGTGATTTCTGTTGGGCTACTAAGTGATGGTCTAACTAGTTAGTTTTCAGACCTATGAGAGCCATGTTCTGTTTCTTACATTCATGAAACCAGGCATAAGTTGTAGAAAACAGAAACTCAGAAATATGTGAGGAGTAAGACATTGTTCTTCCTGTTGTAGCAGAGGCAAAGGCAGTCAAAGTCTTATCAGTATTGCAGGATAGTAATATGAAAACCATTGGTTATCAATAAATAACTTGGAATCAAATTCCCTACAGACAAAACTTTGAGAAACCACATAATAAGTGCAAAAAGCTGCAAGAAAAAAAAAAGTCTAAGACTTAACAATAAGGTAAGGTGGCTGTTCCTAATAACATTTGATAGCTTGAAGAAAGAAAATAACACTCCCAAGTCCCCATACTTCAGGCGAAGGCATAGATTTTTACCAAACTATCTTATATTTTGTAACTACATGCCTGATATTACTAGAATCAAATTCAAAGTTCTACACTGTGGGTTGCTCAATTAAAATGACAATTGAGGGACGCCTGGGTGGCTCAGTTGGTTAAGCCGCTGCCTTTGGCTCAGGTTATGATCCCAGCGTCCTGGGATCGAGTCCCACATCAGGCTCCTTGCTCGGCGGGGAGCCTGCTTCTCCCTCTGCTTCTGCCTGTGCTTGCTTGCTCTCTCTCCCCTTCTCTCTGTCAAATAAATAAATAAAATATTTTAAAAAATGACAATTGAATTCCCAGTCTTGGCATTTTTCAGTAAAAATGAGGACATTTTTACTGAGCCACCAGACTGGGTGGCTCTGTCATTTAAGCATCTGACTTTTGATTGCGGCTCAGGTCATGATCTCAGGATTGCGAGATTTAGTCCTACGTGAGGGTGGAACCTGTTTAAAATAATCTCTTATTCTCCCTCTGCTCTTCCTCACCCCCCTCAAAAATAAATAAGCAAGTAAGTAAGCAAATAAATAAATAAATAAATGCATTGATTAGGGATGAACAAAATACCTACAATTTGAAAAGCATCTTGAAACCACAAACCTCATGAAAAGTATTTGCCTGAAGAAGCATCTTCTTATTTTATATGGTGATTCTCCATTGAAGAAGGAAGCCACTGCTAATGGCCCAGATCTTTTAATATGTCCATATCTATAATCAAACAATGCTAATGTATTCTATGGAGCTAATTAAAAGCAAAAGTGAGTAGGAGATATCTTATTTCCAATAATTTTTTTAAGATTTTTAAAATTTATTTATTTGACAGACAAAAATCATAGAGAGAGAAAGAGAAGGAAGCAGGCTCCCCGCTGAGCAGAGAGCCCAATGTGGGACTTGATCCCAGGACCCCGGGATCATGACCTGAGCTGAAGGCAGAAGCTTAACCCACTGAGCCACTCAGACGCCCCTCCAATAATTATTGTTGGACTGGACAGATCTATATTACTGAAAATCTGTCTAATGATGTCTAATGGGAGTTGGAGCATATTCTGAGTATGTTAGAACAAGAAGAAATATACAGATGCAACATGGCATCTGCTAGAACAGAGTCTTGAGTGTGTAAGATAGGGCCCCACTAAGCAAAATTGTGATAGTTTATTCTAAGCAAAGGCAAATAGCCAAAGATGTGTTGGCTTAATATAGAAAAGAGAGTTCACATACAAGTGATATCATACTGTGTTTGCCTTTCTTTTGGTTTATCTCACTAGCATAAAGCCCTCCAGGTTTAATCGTGTTGTTGCAAATTGCAGGATTTTCTTCTTTTTCTTGCTGAATAATATTCCATATTATGTAATATGATATTATATAATACAGAAATATATAACTATAATATATATCATATTTTCTTTATCCATTCATCCATTGACTGACATTTAGGATCTTTTCATATATCTTAGCTGTTGTGAATGTCACAGTGAACATGTAGACATAGAGAGACACAGTGTCGACATAGGGAGACACAGATCAAAGGGCACAAATTTTCAGTTATAAGATGAACAAGTTTTGAGGATCTAATGTATAGCGTGGTGACATACCAGTGCATACACACACACACACACACATATAGTGATCACTATATATGGTGATACAATGCCATATATATCATATATATAATATACATGATATATAATATGTATGTAATATATAGTATAGGATATAGTATATACTACATCCTATGCTGTAGTATAATATGTATGTATAGTATATAACATACTATGCATACAAATTATACTATAATACTATACTATAGTATACTATATATACACTATATAATAATACTATAATATAATACTATGTATTACTATAGTATAGTGTATACTATAATATAGTGTATACTATATTATACTATATACTATATATAATATATACTATATAAACTATATACTACATTATACTATATACTATATATAATAAATACTATATATACTATATACTAATACTATAATATAATACTATATATTACTATAGTATAGTATAATATAGTATATACTATACTATATATTATAATCATATAATATATACTATACATTAGATATATATTATATATGTAATGGAATACATACTACTCAGCCATTAAGAAAAAGAAGGAACTCTTGCCATTTGTGACAACATGGATGGACCTAGGGGGCACTGAAGCAAGTCAGACAGAGAAAGACAAATACCATATGATTTCACTTATATGTGGAATCTAAAGAAAAAAATGAACAAATTAAACAACACGGAAACAGACTCATAATTACAGGGAACAAACTAGTGGTTGCCAGAGGGGAGGGAGGTAGTGGAATAGAAAATATAAGTGGAAGGCATTAAGAGGTGCAAACTTATAGCTATAAAATAAATAAGTCACTGTGATGTAAAATACAGCCTAGGGAATTTAGTCAATATTATTATAGCTTTGTATAGTGAAAGATAGTAACTAGACTGAAACGTGTTGAGCATTTCATAGTGTATATAATCGTCAAACCACTATGTTGTACACCTAAAACTAATATAATGTTGTATGTCAACTATGCTTCAGTAAAAAAAGGTATTTAAAATACCTTATAGTTAATCACACAGTATTGTAAGTAAGTGGGTAAGTATTGTATACTTAAAATTTGCTCAGAGTAGATCTTAAGCATCGCACACACACACACACACACACACACACACAAGTTATGGGATATGATGAATGTATTAACTATCTTGCTAATCATCTCAAAATGTACATGCATAGCAAATCATCACATTGTATCCTTTAAATATATACAGTTATATTCATCAAATAGTCCTCAATAAAATTGGAAAATAAAAGGAAAAGAGAATTCAATAATTTTGAAGGATGGGAATGTGGAACTAGAAATTCTTGCTACCTTCTTGCCACCACTCCCAAATAAGGAGAAACAAATCAAGGAGAAAGCCAGCATTTTTGAGCAACAGTTTAATGACCAACTTCTTTATATCTTGTAATGCTTTAATTCACATGTGCATTTCCTAATTTTACTAGAGTGGCAGGTGTGCAAGATATCAGATGCCATGTGGACAGCCTTTAACCACTAAACGCAAAGTGAGACTAATCACCCACAGACCAGGACCAGTATGGGAATCAAAATGGCCTCATTTCCAAAGGTCTTTGGGAGTAGTGAATTGATCATAGGATCCATACAACAATAATAGATGAATAGGCACAAATGACACTAGGACTTTACAGTAGATCTATGTTTGTTTCAGCAAAAAACTATTTTCTCTTTATAAATAGCTTCTGACCTGAAACTAACTGGGTCCTGAAGAGACTGAACGACTGATCTTGGGATACCAAGTAACCCAGGCAATAGTTCACTAGTAACACCTGGATGTCACATGCTCCATTTGTTCACAAATTCATTTCTTCCCAGAAGCACTCTGTCATTCAATCAAAGTGATTTATATGGTATTGGAAGTGAGCAGATCAGGAAGACACAAGGAAATTTCATTTGTATGTTGTTCACACTTCCAGAACATTTATTCCTATCACAATTCCGCACTCTTTTAAATGACTGATGGCCTTCTGAGAAAATTTCCAAGAGCGTCAAAATATTTTGAGTTCAGCAGTGTTGTTGTCTCTAGACAAAATGTCTTCTATATCGTTTTAGCCACATTCAAAAGTGACCCAAAATTGTGGAGAAGAGAAATATATTGAATAGAACCTCAGTGATTACATCTCAGCCATTTTACCTGTGTAGAGATATTACCTGTGGATCAAGTTCTGCATTGATTCACTGACAGTAACTGAAGGTTTCAGCTGGTGTTCTAGAAGAAGATTGGAAAACTGACAACAAGGATCTAACAGTAAAGCTATGTGATTCGACCTCTGGACCCCAGAGTGGGCCCAAAATTGGAAAATATTTATATCTCCTGCAAATTCTAAAACAATCCTCTAAAGTAAGGGGACTTTAATAAACATGTGGGCCTACCCTATGAGGTCTTGTCAACTCCCTTCTCCAAATGCTCCAATGTTTATCTCATGAACAAAGGGACATGGTACCATAGTTAGAGGCCAGACATAGGCTCAATGATACAGAATTTCAACTTCACCAACATGGTTACTCTCTCTCCCAATGTGCAGTTTGCAATAAGCAATAGCAGAGCTAAAGGTTCCTCTTCAATACCACACCTCCAGGTTACCAGCAGCACATTGATTTTATTTGATCGCATTCT
>ML099726.1:0-50863 GCA_003697995.1 Taxidea taxus jeffersonii
CCCCCCCATGTTTTTTCCCCACCATCACACTTCATGGCTCTGGATTATCTGACTTAACTTTCTGATAGGAACAGTGTCTCTTTACATTTTCAAAGAACTCTCAGGGTGGCAGACTTTTAACTAGCCCCACTGGGCCCAAGAGAAACAACTAGGACCTGGATGTGACTTGTCCAAGGTCACCCAGCCAGTACTGTGATAGCCAGAAGTAGAGACTCCCTCCCTGAGCCCCTCGCCATGTATACCTCTGACTGTGCGAGGGGAAGCTGGCGAGCTCTGTTGGGTTGCCCGCTGTGGGGGAGGAGGACAGAGAGGCTAAAAAAGAACTGGTGGTTCTACTGGAAATTAAAAGTATGCGATAAAAGAGGAGTCTTTTATCTCTAAGGAACTGGACTCTGGATTGTATTGTTGAAAAAAATATGTGGTCTCAGCAGTGCAGTCCTGGGGAATAATAAGGAGGCCAAGGCCTCTTCCAGCTCCAGCAGATGTGTTAGCCAGCCAGCTTTGAACCTCCTGCCCATCAGCTGCCTTCCCCAGGCCTTTAGCACAGCGGCCTGAAGCGCCCGGCAGGTAAAGAAAACCAGCTCGCTCTGGGAGTTCATTGGGGTTCCGGCAACAAAGTGTGAGGCGGTCTCCTGACACCTGTGTTACATGCATGCCTGGCAGCCCCAGCTGAGCCTGGCCTTAAAGCACCCCAGTCGGCCTGCCCCAGTAGAAAGGGGGTTCTGAGCACTGCTCCACGTGGTGCTTATCAGCCCCTATTTGAACGCGTCTGTTTTCCGGATTTGAAAGGAATCTTGTTCTGTGTAGAACACTGATGCATTCTCCTTCCCAATCCCCCGTTTTTTTCAGCGTATTTTGGTGCCACCCTTAACAGCTTCATCCATGTCCTCATGTACTCCTACTATGGTCTCTCGTCCGTGCCCTCCATGCGCCCGTACCTCTGGTGGAAAAAATACATCACTCAGGGGCAGCTGGTAAGTCACTCAGCCCCTCTCTTCAGGACTTGCTGCCTGGCAGACCGCTCTCCCTGTCTTTATTCACTGTTACTTTATGCCTTTCCCACCTTTTCTCTTTGATCCAACTAAACTACCTGCCACCCGCAGAGCAGAGAATGTTCTTACTTCCAGCTTAGCGGAAACTATGTCTGTGGGCACACAGCTAGTTGTGCTATAGAATGAGGACAGGAATCTAATTTCCTGACTTCAAGTTCAGTCCTTTGTCCTTAGTTTGTGCACAAAGCATGTGTTGCCTGGGTGTGTTTCCTAATTATAATCCAGAACCCAAAGTGACCACTGTGTCCTGTGTTCCTGGGAGTTTTCGAAGGACCCAGGAGTCCCAGGTCCTTGTAGCCAGTAGGCAGTGAGGGTGTCGGTAAGATCAGTGCCCGGTGACTGCTCAGCCCCTGTGCAGCGAAGCACCTGAGGATGGCACCTGCTGTGCTTCAGACAACAGCCTCCTTCCTGACATTGACCTCGAGGACCCACCCAGCTGTTGTTGGCACCTGGTGATTATGTCCTTTCTGAAGCCTCCCTGAGTTGTCAGGTTATGACAGACGCCTGTTTGTCTCCCTTTGAGAATTCTTTCATGAACTAATTACTGTTACCACTGGTGTGAAACACTGACATTCGCTGAGTGTCTGGCACTCATGCTAAGTAAGCAGGTTTACATGGACTAGTCCAGTAGCCTGATTTCGTGTTCTTATCCCCATTCTATGGATGAGGACACTGAGGCAATAGGCTCAAGCCAGCTGACTGAAGGGTGTAAACACTGAAGTTTCAGCCCCAGCCTTGCCTTATCAACATATTTTTCTAAAGAAACTATGCTGATTCCAGTCTTCCCAAGTGAATTGTGATTTTTTAATATTTAAAAATAACAATCTGGGGAAAAAATCTGAGAAGATCCTCTGAGCTACTTACGTGTTTGACATTTCATTATCACCTCTTAGCCAGCTGCTCTCTAGTCCTTGTTAATTTTTTTCACCCACCTGTGAGGAAAGATAATTGTTCCCTAACCTTCTTTACGCTTCGTTACGCTTGAGAAGTGATGTGGGGATCGATTTATACCACACAGCCATGGCCTTGAAAAAGCAGAATTTAAAAGAACAGAATGGGGAAGTTGGTCTCCCATTAAGATCTGCCCTTTGAGGTAGAAGATTGCACCCAGTTTGCCTAGATTTATTTTAAACACCGCTCCTAGTTGTTCCTTAGCCTAGAGTGCCTACCTTAAAAAAGAGAAGAAAAGGGGGAGGGAAATAGGTTCTATAGAGAAACCCTGGGGGCTGGGCCAGAAATCTAGTGGGCAGAACCCTGCCCCCTGGTGGTGGTCTTCCTCTTGAAGACTCACCCTTCAGTACCCACACCTTATTGTAACCTTTCCTGTTCAAGATTTATTCATCAAAAAAGAAAAAAGATTTATTCATCAGAAAAATCTGGACTTAGCATTATATCTTGAAGAAGTTTAAATCTGTTGATCAGCCTTCTTCAAACCAAAAGGGTACATGGATAAGAAATAGAAAGAGTTGGGGCACGTGGGCGTTGCAGTCAGTTAAGTATTGGGCTCTTGGTTTCAGCTCAGGTGGTGATCTCAGGGCAGTGAGCTCCAGCCCTGCATTGGGCTGCATCCTCAGGAGGGAGTCTGCTTGAGGACTCTCTCCTTCCTCCTCTGCCCCCTCCCTGCTCACACCCTCTCTCAAATAAATAAATCTTTAAAAAAAGAGAGAAATAGGAATTGCACATTCCACAGCAACATCACTGGTTCTCTTTAAACATACAGCCCACACACCCTTCCTTTCTCCTTTAAAAATATAAAGCAAGCAAAAATTACTTTGCATCTCTCTATACAGGATCCCTAAAGTTTGTGTGTGGGGCAGGGGTGGGGGGGTTAAATTTTCCTTTGTTCCCTGGCTTCATTGAGCTGTACAAAACCTGTTACGTTGTGGGGAGTGTACGGTGTACTGATAGGGCATATGTATGGACTGTGAAATGATTGGGACAGTAACACCCAGTTCACACCCACAGTCACTCTGCATAGCTATGGGGTTTTTTCTTGCAATAAGAACTTTTACATCTACTCTTAGCAACTTCCATGTATACTATATGGTATTGTTAACTACTCTCCAAATTTTAGAGAAGGTGGTTTAAGTAGAAGGAAGGGGAGAAGAATGTATATGACAAAGGCACGTATATAATTTAGGAAAAATTTTTGCATGAATGCATGCTTAGTGTTTATGAAGGGACTTCCCCTCCAGAAAGGCCTGTGAGTGTCCTTCCATGGACTCGGCGTGCTGGATGGAGAGCCCATCTGGCGTGGCACCTTGTCTATGCGCCATGGCTGCGCTGCTCAGCTGTGTCCCCCTGTCTCCCACCAGCTGCAGTTTGTGCTGACAATCATCCAGACCAGCTGCGGGGTCATCTGGCCATGTACGTTCCCTCTTGGGTGGCTGTACTTCCAGATTGGATACATGATCTCTCTGATTGCTCTCTTCACAAACTTCTACATTCAGGTAAGTCTTGGCTCTTCCGTGGCAGTTGGGACTTGTGGCCTTTTCCGCAAAGACCCTCCTTCGTTCATTTAAGGAGGATGACCTGTAGAACCCCTCCTGCATGCCAAACAGCAGGCTCTGGTTCAGTCACAGTGACAGGGCAGCCCCTGCCTTTGGGAGGGGGACTACTGCCAACACAGGAGATGCTGGCATCTGTCCCAAACCTCCAGAGTTCTAGATCTTCGGCAGAGGAGCTGGGGATTCATGTGGGAACACCACGCTCTTCGGCAAGCTCTGTGTTGCTTTGCTCACAGCTGACTGCAGGCATGTGACGGGAGGGTCCGTCAGCAGTCCCGCGGCCCCGCCGCCCTGAACTCTGGGACTACATAAAATGTCTAAAGAAATGTCCATCATAGCCCTTAGCTGCAGACAGAAATCTGCCCTCTCATCCCCATTTCCTCACACCTCCACTGCTCAGGTGTGGAGGCTCCATTCATTCCCAGGTGCATGATGGAAGGTCAGTTTTACTCACAGAAGGGTCCAGTTAGGGCAGATTGTCTCCACTGGATTACTCTGTGGCTCCCCGTTACCCCTGGGTGAGGTGTGTTCCTGCCCCCATGGGCAGCATCCAGTTCTAGGTGGGCGCCAGAGGTCCGGAAGCAAGGCAGAGGCCACGGATATGGAGACAGTAAGGTCCTGGGGGTTGAGCAGCCCCCTGGGGGTGTCCCATGTGGCCATCCTTGTGCCCCCCTGCCACACCTTTCATCCCACCCCCTGGGTGTGGAGGCACATTGCAGGGAGCTGCCGCATGGGGGGGGTTTATGCCCCACTTGGGGACATTCATCGACGTGAGGGAGGACGAAGGCTGGGAGCTGACAAAACTGAAATCACTCTTCTAATTGCTTATGGCAGCATAGCGCTGTGTACATACGGGCCAAAGCCATTGCTGAAGTCCCAAGCAAATCCTGAAGGTGAGAGATGGGAGTGATAGGAGAGGTACCACAGAGTGGGGGAAAACACTGTGGCCATGTGACCCCGACACTCTGTAACCCCATCCAGGTACAGAGAGGGCACGGCCAGGGGAAGTATACTTTGAATTTTCTATTTCATTTCTAGAATAGCCCTTAGGTTGCAGCCCAAGCCCCTGTGAACTTACCTCAGGCTACACCTCAGAAAGGGAGGAGTGATTGAAACCAGTGGCAGAAAACATTCCCAGGGTTGCTTGGCCACAGACCTTACATCTCTGTGGCACGGGTCCTAACAGGAATCTAGGCTTAGAGTTAGGAAAGCAGGGCGCCCCCAACCCCCAACAGAGCACCCTGGTCACACAGTCCGTCTGCCCTGATGCATTTCAGACTTACAAGAAGGGGGCCTCGCGGAGGAAAGACCACCTGAAGGACCACCAGAACGGGTCCGTGGCTACCGTGAACGGACACACCAACAGCTTTTCTTCCCTGGAAAACAATGTGAAGCCGAGGAAGCAACGGAAGGATTGAAGCCGAAGAGTTGAGAAACCTCCAAAACCCATCGTCTGATTGTAAGCACAGTATGAGTTGTGCCCGATGCTCGTTAACAGCTGCTGTAACTCGTCCGGCCTACAACAGCGTGATTCATGTAGGACCTCCTTCATCGTTCAAAACCCCTTGAAAATGTATACAGATTATACACGTAGGCATAAGATTTAACATTTCTGGGCTCTCACCGACCCCTGCGCTAGACTGTGGAGGGTGTATTATTGTAGTATACGACACTGCTGTTGCCTTATTAGTTATAACATGATAGGTGCTGAATTGTGATTCACAATTTAAAAACACTGTAATCCAAACTTTTTTTTTTTTTACTGTAGATCATGCATGTGATTGTAAATTTGTACAATGTTGTTACAGTAGAGAAACACACATGCCTTAAAATTTAAAAAGCAGGGCCCAAAGCTTATTAATTTAAATTAGGGTATGTTTCAAGTTTTTATTCGTTTTTAATAGCTCTGTTTAGGAAAAAATCAAAGACCATAATATATGAAACTAGCGTGTGACACATAATTTCAAGTGACTTGTACATGTGAAATCAGAAACGGCACCTTCAGTTTTGTAATATTGGCTTTAAATCAGGCAGGCTCAAATCTAGTGGAAGGTCAGTTTAACTTTTTAACAGATCTTATTTTTTTATTTTGAGTGCCACTATTGATAATGTAAAAAAGGGGGGGCTCTAATGGAGTCTTGAAACCTAAATATATATTCTTTGTCTTCAAGATTTTAGAAAGTATGTAGGATGAGTAGGACATTTAAGATTTCTGAAGTGCTAAGTGTTTTTATACAGGAAACAATGCTCACTTTGCTTTCCACTTGCGAGAGAGAGGGTGTGTACTTTTCAGAAGCGATCACTGAATACCATTTGACAGGATCCCATAGATGAGCAATGGGGAACTGGTTGCCAGGGTCCAAATTCGGATTGGTTTCTGTACTGCTGTCTGTTTTGACACAAACTTCTTTTAAAATGTGCCTAGCTTATAAAAATGAATAAAGGGGGGAAAGGGGACCTTAAAAAAATTTTAAGGTAAAATTAAACAGATAGCTACTACGTAAGAGAACTGGGAAATTGGGTAGAGATCATTTGTTTCGTGTAAATCTAATAGTACCTGTAATTTTCTTTTTCTGCTTAGAATCTAAAGATTTGTGTAGGACTGCTTATTTAAAAATGAGACTGCTTTTATCATAAAATCATGTCTGTCACCCTTGAGGCAGTGGTCAAACAGATAAGGACTATTGTGCGTGTCATTTTAAAGTGTTGAAATTTAGTCTCTGAATACCTTCTCCGGTCGGGAGAAAAAACAGTCATTGAACCACTCGTGACACATCTTAGAAGGTCATCGACAATGTATAAACTAATTGTTGGTTTGGTATTTATGTAAATATCAGTTTACCATGCTTTAATTTTGCACATTCATATTATATAGGGAGCCGATTGGTTCTCTTATTAGTCTTGTGGGTTTTCTGTTTGGAAGGAGTCACAGCATCTGTTTACATTTACCTTATCAAATCTAGAATGTGTACATTTGTAAATGTATGTCTTCCTAGGTACTAGTTTGCAAATGTCTCTACATATTTCAATACAGAAACTATAATATTCAATAGTGTGCTGTCAAAGTGTGCTTTAGCTCATCTGGATATACCCACACTGTTAAATAATGTCTAAACATTAATCATTAAAACTTTTTTGATTACCTGTGCTTGCGTGTTACATGGTTTATATGCTGCTGATTCAGACAGACTGGAGAAAAATCCACTCTTCACCTTCTAGGAACTCAGCCCAATAAATGTAGATAATTCAGATGGAAAGGTTATTCTGTAGCTCACTCACACAAGGAAGGATCCCCACAAAGTGAGGCATAGTGGTGGTTTCTCTGGTCCCCCAGTCAAAGGTCCCAGCTTTCCAGACATAACGCTTCTTCCACTTTTCTTTCCCGCTCCCTCCCCACGCTTTCGGCTATTAGTTATTTTCCTTTCCTAGGTTTATACCAGAGGTCTGCAAATTTTTTCTGTAAAGAGCCAGATAGTACGTGTTTTAGGCTTTGCAGTCCATACAGTCTCTGCCACGCTTTCGACAATACCATTGTGGAGTGCAAAAGCAGACACAGACCGTATGTGTATGAACAGTCATGGCTGTGTTCCAGTAAAGCTTTACTTGCAAAACAGAAGGTCTGCAGCCACAATTTGCTGACCCCTTCTCTAGAGTAATGAGAACCCACATTATTCCCAAAACTCTACCACTTTATTTGCCAAAGACCGTTTTCTGCCCCCCCACCCATCCCCAGCCTGCCACAGTCTGACGTCCAGGTCCAACCACGTACGCATGGAGTCATGACCTGAATGGCCCCTGTCCTTCCATCTCCTGCATAACACACGGTCCCCAGCATAGACTGGATCTTACTTAGCTTTTGAGTGCCTTCTAATTTGTCATTACCACCTTAAAAATGTCATGTGAAACTGCATTTAGTTTTGGGGTACTGTCTGAAAAATACAGAGGACTTCTAGGGTTTTGGTGGTGATAGTCCTATCCCTGCCCTTCCCCTCTAAGTCCAGAGCACATTTTAAAAAGAGGACCTTTAAAAAAAAAAAAAAGTAAAACAGGACCTAGAAATCAGATAAGTAAGAATCAAAATAGTTCATCTCTTACTGGAAACACTGGATTGGTGATGCTAAAACCACAGCAGGGTTTCTTACCCTGGCCGATAACCCTACTGATGCAAACTTACCAGGGCTGGCCCTCCCACAGCAGTGCTTGGTGGCATTTGTTGGTCTAGGGATGAATCAGTTATTAAAATATTTTGAGTATCAGCCCAGTAATGGACCCACCGTAAACTACATGCTCCTTTGCAGTGTCATATTCTGTCCTGATGACATTCCACTCAAGAAAATACACTCATATCACCCCATCTTGGCAACCAGAAGGTTGTCCTCCTCCCATCAGAGAAGTGGATCAGAGGGCAGAGCAAGGCCAGATGTGTCCCCATCCTTTTCTCTCACAGGGAAACAAAAGGGCAGGTTTGCCCACCTGGATGGAAAGGGGAGGATTCACATCTCCCCACTTTAGCAGCCTGGCCATGCATACGGAAAGGCAGTGTAGCCTAGTGTGAGAAGCACAACTTGGGGCCTGATTGCCTGGTTGGACTTCCACCTGTATAACTTAGGCAAAGTGCAGACGCCCTTGGAGTCACATCAAGCACAAAGTAAACCCTCAGTGTGAGCTACTCCCTTCAAGACTGTGTTCTGTGCAATCCACCCCACTGGTCTCTTAAAACTCTCAACTGTTGTTTTGCTATTTCCTGGGTTGGCTGCTGTTGTAATCCTATTAAGAAAAACAAAAGGAGGTTACTTTGGTGTGACACTGTGTTGAGTCAAGAGCTGGAAAGAAACCCGCAATCCTTAGGAGGCAGAATGTTGATCATCTCTATCATTCCAGATTTTACCACCATTTTACATTAAGTTCACCATACCGGGGTTTCTAGAAGCTGCTTTATTTCCCTTTGGGAAGGTAGGGCAGTGCTTCTCAGGATCTGGTCCTCAGTCTCTCAAGGATTCTCCAACAGAGTTCTGACAGCAGCTCTGCTGTGTGATCCTCTTTGAAACAGGTGTCTCCCACTATCTCCACATCAGTCTTAGACTTGAAGTACTGAGCAGGTGTTTTTCTGCCCTCTTCATTTGGAAGATCCTGTGCTTATTGGAGAAAATAGGAGCAAGATAGTGGTTGCCTTCGTCGTTCGCTCTTGGCTTTCCTAGACCTATACCATCAGCGACTAATTCTCATTCAAGACACCATTTTAAAGCTCATTTTTTGTCTTCGACATTTTTATGAGCTTCATTTCCTCTCTTTTCCAGCATGGGGATGGCACTCACCCCAAGGGAGAAAGTTCCCCAGGACCGATTCTTGTTCCCCTTTTCATAGGATACCTGGACCTGGCTTTTGGGGTAAGGTTGTGGCAGGTGGGTCAGGCTCTGCGGTGGACATTGCAGGAACAGGCAGAGCCGAACCCAGCAGCTGACGATGTAGTGAGGGCAGAGAACCAATCACACTGTTGTTGGGGTTTGTCCCCTTTCTCCAATGGTCCAGACTCTTGAGAACAGTGCTTACTGACCCCTCGGTGGCCCATTCGTGTTCTTGTGTTGACCAGACCTCGGAAGAGTGTTAACTGGCTCGCTAGGAGAGTGCTTGGTGAACAGGGATCTGTGAGATAAGGCTTTTCGGTTCCTAAAGGAGCCTGTGTTAGATCAGGATCAAACACGGGCACGGGTGATTTCATAGTGCTCTGTGGTGAGTTCCAGGAGGTGGATGTATCCAACGACTGTAATAGTCCACGGAGAGAGAACTCTTCAGTGAGGTGCCTGAGAAGAGCTCTGTGAAGGTGGGGGTTCATCCGAGCCTTCGGGGACCATCGAGATTTCAGGAGGTAGAGACTGAGGGTCAACTGGGAGACAGCATGGCGGCTCTAGGAAAGTACAGGAGCCCATAGCTGAGAATGGTGAGATGACACATCTGTTGGAACCATTGGCTGTGTGAGAGAAAGTGCTTATTTTTTTAAAGAAAGTGAAGTGGGAAGAGGGTGGAATTTGGGTGTTCCCATTGGTGACATGTGTAGGATGTAGCTGAGAGTTCCCAGGGGAACGTAGTAATTACACCTTCTAAGGTTATCCCTCGCTATGCCTCCTGCCCACATGCCATCCTCCTGCTCTCCCTTATCAGCAGCGCTAAGGAGAGACCCGAAATGCTTGTAAGGAGACTTGGGACTCACCTGTTAGTTAGAAACCCATGGGAGTCTGTGGGGCAAATTCAAAGGAGGCCTCTGCCCTTGTGAAAATTCCTTCTAGCCAAAGAAACTAGCATTTGAAGTCTGAAAATTTGTGACACCTGAAGGAATGGCTCACAGGCGGGATTCCATGTTGGCTTGGAAACAAATGCTTAAGTGATTATGTCAACACATACTATGATGAGCATTCTATGTTCAAATAACAAGCCATAGGAGTGGGTTTCCCATGACTGATGAATGTGACAATGTTTCAGCCAAGCTAGCAATTTCCAGCGATTGTATGCCCTCCCCTTGACAGGGTTCCCAGTGAGACAGGTACCTATTTGGAGCAAATCATCAAAAGCAGGGCCCCACAACCTCATGCCTTCCTTGTACCCCCTCATGGTGCTCTAGTCAGCAGTCCTTTGTAAGATTATGTGACCAGGCGTTGTCAGAGCCCCTCCTGCCTGCCCATGGGTGCCCTCTGCTCTCGGGACACTGGGTAAGACAGATGAGAACACCAAGGCTGGAAGTCATGCAATGCCCTTATTCAAGAGAACATCCAGGATCCAAATTTTAAGCTTTCCTAAGGGATTGGGAAGAAGAAATTGTGGTGGCCCCAAGCTACGCCCTCAATTCCACCCTCATTTTAGAACTAGGACACATGTCTTCCAGCACGGAAGGCACTCTTGTCTGTGCTAGAAGGGTCTGTGTGGGTTGGGAAGGGGCACAGCAGACATGTTAGAACCCAGGCTTTGCCATTTTCTGCAGGATTGCAAGCAAGTTACCTCATTCTTCTGAACTCTCATTTCCCGCACTGAAAAGAGAGAGAGAGAGATGCTTAGCACAGCTGGCTGCGGTGAGATGCAGAGATGAAATATGAGCTGTACAGTAATAGTCACTTATTCTCAAGGATGAAACACTACACAGGTAAGTAAATGAGGAAGACGGTGCATGCCGAACAATTTTGTATCAGACTTTTAATCTACTCAATACAAATTATTTGTACTTAGTTATCCTTGGTTAGAGCTCAGTTAATAATACCTTTTGGTAAGGGAACTCAAATTTCTTCAAAAAGTGGATGAATTGGGACGCCTGGGTGGCTCAGTTGGTTAAGCCGCTGCCTTCAGCTCAGGTCATGATCCCAGCGTCCTGGGATCGAGTCCTGCATCGGGCTCCTTGCTCGGCAGAGAGCCTGCTTCTCTCTCTGCCTCTGCCTGTCACTCTGTCAGCCTGTGCTCACTCTCTCTGACAAATAAATAAATTTTAAAAAATAATAATTTTAAAAAGTGGATGAATTTGGGGCACCTGGGTGACTCAGTGGGTAAAGCCTCTGCCTTTGGCTCAGGTCATCATCTCAGGGTCCTGGGATTGAGCCCCGCATCAGGCTCTCTACTCAGCAGAGAGCCTGCCCCCCCCCCCACCGCCTGCCTCTCTGCCTACTTGTGATCTCTGTCAAATAAATAAATTTTTTTTAAGTGGATGAATTGGACATTTAAATTTAGTGGCATCGCAAAATGCTATTCAATAGCAAAATTGTCTTTCACAGCATGTCTTAAATTTACCACAATACTGAAATAATCCATGATTTAAATGTGGCTGTTTATGAAATGGGGTCGAGAAACTTGGCAACCTCTCTAGCCCCAGATCTAAATGAGCACCGACTACGTCCCGGGACCGGTGATGGGATTTGCAGGGAGGTTGCTGAAGAAGCAGAGGCCGGGAAAGATTGGGAGAGAGCACAAAGTTTGGATAAAAGGATTAAAGTGAACCATGCGTGCAAGAAAAGAACCAGAGAAAGGGCAGCATTCTGGAGATAGAAGTTTTTCTTCTGATCTGAGTTAAGTAGAAGTGCTCTCCCCACAGCCTTCCAGATCCCTGAGGGCATTCACCGTTGGGTCAGGTGTCCTGGGAGTCAGGGGGGACAGGGCCATGATCTGAATGTGTGTGTCCCCCTCTCCCCGCTCCCAGCTCCCACCTGCCAGATTCCTTTGTTGAAGCCTAACGCCCAGTGTGATGGTACCTGAGGTGGGGCCTTTGGGAGGCGATACCATCAGGAGGGACAGTCCTTGCGACTGGGATGCCTGCCTTGTGCAAGAGACCCCAGGGAGCTCTCTCCTCCGCTCCGCCATTCTGCCATGCAGACAGGAAGAAGACAACCCTCTGTGAGGAAGTAGGCCCTCACCAGACAGCACCTCCGGTGGCGCCTTGGCTGTGGACCCCCCAGCCTCCAGAATGATCGTGTTTACTCTGTATAAGCCACCAGGTCTGTCATCTGTCGGTCTGTCGTGTTCTGTTAACTGGGCCTGCACAATCTAGGACACGAACCTAGCACCAGGCACCAGTGCAGTGAGGCCCGGGGCGCTTTCCTCCCTCTGCCAAGGTACTAGCAGCCGTCCTCCTCATTCTGCAAGGGGAAGCTGAGTCCCAGAGAGGATAGTGACCTGTGACCTGCCAGAGGGGAATGGGGCCTCTGGAGCAGTGCGCTCTCCTGTTCCCAAGCTGACGCTAGCCCTGAGAGCTCATGGTGCCAGGAGAGGCCCGCCCCACAGCAGCCCCTCCGACCAGCGCTTCTCGGCGCGGTGAACTGCTGCATGTACTCGATCGTGCCGGCTGCTTCCTGTCCAACTAGGTGAGAATTTGCCCATAAGTCCTATCTTACTGGGAAGATACCCATTGCCTAGTGAGAGTTTTCAGTTAATGGATTAGAACGTTGGGAGAATCACTCGAAAAGATTCCCCAAATATCAAAATGTCTGATTTAAAGCTTTGGAATAGTTAGAGGGTTTTTACTTATTTACACCATTTCCTTCATTGTGGGATGCCAATGAGTAAAAGAAACTGCCGAGTCATAAAAGTTAACACCAAATAATACCTGTAAATTTAACAAAATTTTTTTCAGAAAAAAATTTGTTCATAAAACCTTTTTTTTAAGATTTTATTTATTAATTTGAGAGAGAGAGAGCCCGCGCACACAGGGGGAAGGGAAAAGGGGAGGAAGAAGGACATGCTGACTCCTCCCTGAGCATGGAGCCTGATGTGGGGCTTGACCCCAGGACCCTGAGGTCACGATCTGAGCTGAAATCAAGAGTCAGCCACTTAACCCACTGCACCGCTGAGGTTTCCTCTGTTCATAAAACTTAAAAAAAAAAAAAAAAAAAACTAACAGTGACGGGCGCCTGGGTGGCTCAGTGGGTTGAGCCTCTGCCTTCAGCTCAGGTCATGATCCCAGGGTTCTGGGATCAAGTCTCACATTGGGCTCTTGGCTCAGCGAGGAGTCTGCTTCCTCCTCTCTCTCTCTGCCTGCCTCTCTGCCTACTTGTGATCTCTCTCTCTCTGTCAAATAAATAAAATCTTTTAAAAAAATAAAGCACACAGTACTTTCACAAACTCTTCAAAACAGAGAAAACTAATTTCCTCTTGTTTAAAAAAAACTCACAATGATGTCTGTTTACGTAGACAACTACATAACATTTATCTGTTTCAGCATCACAGTAAAGCTTTTGAGTCTAAGCTTCTCCAAGACACTGAAAAAAATTCCAAATCATTTTGGCCACAGGTAGGTATACAGCATCTTGGCCATGGACTGCTTCCTCCACCCCCTCCAGATTCTTCCTCTGCACGTGCCCACTCTGCTCAAGGCATTCCGTGCGTTGCTGGGGAAACAACAATGAAAAGATCACCCCGTGCTGGAAGAAAGACAAAGACAAAATAATTACAAAATGTAGTGGCTCTTCTGAAGGAAACCACCAAGGAAGGTGCTATCGTTGAGAATAATCTCTTGGGCACTGTTGGAATGGAGATCTTTTTGAGGCCTATGGAAGAATAGTGGCATAGTTAGGCAATTCTTATTTTTCCTGAGCTGAATGAGATCTCACTGGAAGTTTCACGCCTTCTCTAGAAAGTCATCTGGAAGCTTCTGATAGCAGTCCCTGTTCACCTGAGCAATTGTCCTTCCCTGAGCGTGCGTGAGTCCGATGCTGGGCTCTGAGGATTCTGTGACGAACGCTCACTCCAAGGCTTGGCAATTCCCACTGCCCTCAGCTGCATTGCTGCTGCTTGACAGGTGGGCTGCTACATAGACCGGGTGTCCTTTTAACCCTGCATCACACACCGGTCTCTCTGAAGACTTTTTTAAGATTTATTTATTTATTTCGGTGGCGGGGAGAAGCAGAGGGAGAGGGAGAGAGAGAGGATCTCCTGCAGCCTGCCCGCTGAGCGCAGAGCCCAACTTGGGGCTTGATCTCACATCCCTTGAGATCGTGACCTGAGCCCAAATCAAGAGTCAGACGCTTATCTGACTGAGCCAGCCAGGCGCCCCTGTCTCCGAAGATTTTTTAAAGCGACAATTTAGGACCCAAATTATAATGAAATCCAGAGTGAACAGGTAGTGCCAACATGAACTGATGATAAATGGGTCAGCAGATGCTCCTCATGCATGGCACAATCTGCTTGGCCGCTGGCAAGTTTCGTTAATGAGAAGAATAAGACAAATCTCCATTTCAGAAAGTCCAAAACAGTGTGTGAGTATGCAGCGGGAGTGTCTGTGGGATCTCACTGCCTTCTGGGAGATGCAGTATAGATTCAAACAGTCCACTGTTTCTAAGATGCTTAAGGGCAGGAACGGTGTCTAGTCTGTATCTTACATCCTTACTGCGTGCCCAGCACAGCTCCAAACACAGCAGATGTCTAATAAGTGTTGTGATGAATTAAAGTACTCAGGAAGGTTTAGCTGGTGTGATGTAAGAACAGGCTTTCTGGCCAACTGGATCTGAATTTAAATCCCACCGCCACTCAATAATCATGTGTCATGGATTGAATGTTTGCATCCCCCCCAAATGCATGCTGAAACCCTGCCCCCCAGTGGAATGGCATTGGGAGATGGGCTTTGGGTGGTAGTGAGGAGTAGAGGAGGTCATGGGTGGAGCCCTCATGAATGGGATTAGTGCCCTAGTAAGAGTCAGAAGAGAGCTTGCTTCTCTCTGCTGTCTGCTACATGAGGATACAATGAGAAATTGGCAGTCTGCAGCCCAGAAGAGGGTCTCACCAGAACCTGACCACACTGGCACTCTGGTCCCAGACTTCCAGCCTCCAGAACTATAAGAAATAAAAGTCTGTCTATAAGCCACCTAATGAATGGTCCTTTGCTACAGCAGCCTGAATTAATACACAGTGTGACCTTGTCAAGTTATCTAATGTCCTCTAAAACTCAGCATGGTTCTCTAGGATTGGTGAATTATACATATTGTTCACGTGGTCTACAGGGGGGACTCAGAAGGATTTATTCCCACATAATAGGTGTTGGTTATGTGAGATGGCGGTGTAGCAGAAATAAAGTCTGCTTTCCTTGATAATCTCATCTGTTTCCACAGTAGACAAAACCAAAAGACAACAACAGAATGGGAGAAGATATTTGCAAATGTCTTCTTAGATAAAGGGCTAGTATCCAAAATCTATAAAGAACCTATCAAACTCAACACCCAAAGAAAAATAATCCAGTCAAGAAATGGGCAGGAGACATGAACAGACATTTCTGCAAAGAAGACATACAAATGGTCAATAGATGAAAAAATGCTCAACATCACTCGGCATCAGGGAAATACAAATCAAAACCACAGTGAGATACCACCTCACAGCTGTCAGAATGGCTAAAATGAACAAGTCAGGAAACAACAGAGGATGGTGAGGATGCAGGGAGAGGGGAACCCTCCTACACTATTGATGGGAATGCAAGCTGGTGCAGCCACTCTGGAAAACAGCACGAATGTTCCTCAGAAAGTTGAAAATAGAGCTACCATATGACCCAGCAGTTACACTATAGCTATCTACCCCAAAGCTACAGATGTAGTGATCTGAAGGGGCGCGTGCACCCGACTGTTTATAGCAGCAATGTCCACAATAGCCAAACTATTGAGAGAGCCCAGATGTCCATCAACAGATGAATGGATAAAGAAGATGTGTTATAAATATACAATGGAATACTATGCAGCCATCAAAAAATTAAATAGTGCCATTTGCAACGAAGTGGGTGGGAATAAAGGGTATTATACTAAGTGAGATAAGTCAATCAGAGAAAGACAATTATCATATGATCTCACTCATATGTGGAATTTACGAAACAAAACAGATCATAGGGGAAGAGAGGAAAAAATAAGGCAAAATCAGAGAGGGAGGCATACCATAATAGACTCGTAGCAATAGGAAACAAACTGAAGGTTGCTGGAGGGGCGAGGGGTGAAGGGATGCTGTAACTGGGGGGTGGACATTAAGGAGCGCACGTGATGTGATAAGCACTGGGTGTTACATAAGACTGTAGAATCACTGGCCTCTACTTCTGAAACTAATAATACATTATATGCTAATTAATTGAATTTAAATTTTTTTAAAATCTCATGTTTCCAATAGACCTAGGATGCCAAAAGAGCTCACCTGAATTATAAAACCACCCAAAACCTGACAGCCATAATGGCCAGCACCAAGAGACTCTCCCCAGAATCCCTCAATGCTCCCAGCCTGCTGAGACCTGACATGGTCACTGCTGGGCTCAGGGACCGGGAGAGTCTGTAATGAATCAGCACGTGGGAAAGAGCACGGAAGAGCAGACTAAGGATCACTAGCTTCCCCCTGCCTTAGGACCACGTCTGGATGATAGCTTCACAGAGAATAAAATGCTAATTCTTCCCAATGACCTATAGGCCCTCCCTGAGCTGCCCCTCCCACCTCCTTGGATTTCTCCCCTTACGCCCCAACAACACATTCAGCCACCCTTGACTGAGTCTTCGCTGGCTCTCCGGTGGCTCCTCTCCCATCTTGAGGTCTTTGTCCTTGCTGCTTGTCCCCAGACAGTCATTTTCATGACTAAGTTCCTGTTCTTAAATGCCACCTCCCCAAAGAGGCCTTCTCTAACTACCAGATCTAAAAATCACACACTCCCCCGCCCACTTCCCCTAGACACACACACTCCATTCTCTTACTTGCCTTTATTTTGCCTTGTAACATTTTCATTATATTAAATATTTGTCTCCCTCCTGGTAGGCAAAGACTTCTTCTCTGGCCGGGCACCTAGGAAAGTCTCACAGGTTTGAATAAATGAACTTGTGAACAAAGGAACCTGAGATGATTAGTGTAGATGTCACCCACACTCTCCCGTGGGGAGACTGTAACCTTGTCTCACACCAGAAGGACACTGTGTTGTTAATAGCCCTCAGGTTATCAATACGACATCTTAATCATCTCAGAAAAGCAGGCCAGATGTATTTCGGAAGGGAGCATATGACAGTGAACAGTAAAATCTCACCAATGTTAAGAATTAATGAGCTGTCTGTTCCCTTATGAACTTAATGTATAAATTCTGCTGCTCTGTGCCATTCAGATTTAGAACTACAATAGAAGGCTACAATAATTGTGAAGGTGAAGGACAGCATTGGGAACTATTTTTAGAGTCCTGCAACAAAGGGGTTTTTCTTGTTGTTGTTCTTGTTTTAAAGTACTCAGTGGAGCATGATTTGATTTTATGAACTTTCTTATCTGCTTCTTGAGTTCTAGCTTGGGAATTATGATCATCCCAATTTTCCTAGTTATTAGGATTAACAAACACTTACTGCCTGAAGAGAAGGGAATGCAGGGATGGTAGGTTTGTCCAGTGAAGAAATTAAAGAAATCCAGAGGTCACACTATTGTTAACTGTCTTTGAACTTCTTTTTTTTTTTTTTTTAAGATTTTATTTATTTATTTGACAGAGATCACAGGTAAGCAGAGGCAGGCAGAGAGAGAGGAGGAAGCAGGCTCCCCGCTGAGCAGAGAGCCCGATGTGGGGGCTCGACCCCATGGCCCTGGGATCACGACCCGAGATGAAGGCAGAGGCCCTAACCCACTGAGCCACCCAGGTGCCCCCTGTCTTTGAACTTCTTACCACTTCCCCGGTTAGGCATAGCTGGGCTGTGGGGGGCACCCACGGGCAAAGCGGGGCAGTGGCCTGCCAAAGTGTTTTATAGGCACGACTTCAGATATTATAACAACGATCTTTCATTCACTGCTCCTAGAAACAACTTTTCAGACACAGAGTCAAGACAGAAAATACTCGGCAGCAGCCTGGTGGGTCCAGAGAGGTTCTGATGGGGCGAGTTCTGGCAGCAGCGGCAAGGCCCAGAGAAGGCCAATGAGCTACAGAGAAACGAAGGTGATAAATACCATGAAAGTCAAGTTGGAGAAACAGAATTAAGAGCACGGGGGGAGGGAAAGGGCCTTTACAGTGGGGATACTGGAAATCCTGGCCTCACTACAGACGGATGAAAATCAAGCTAAAACCTATCAACTTCCTCTGTTTCCTTCCCTGTCTTTAATCCTTTCTCAAACCAAGGCCCAGACAGACCACTGCATGGAAACATCACTCTATTTTTATAAGGCCAAGCATACCATTGCAATGGTGTTTGTAATTTTAAAGAAGGGTAAAAAGCTAAAACTTCAACTGAGTGAGTGGACTGAGGGACCTCTAGGATGATGAAAACATTTTATGATGTGAGAAAACAATCATGGAAATATTATTAAATGAAAAAAAAATGAGTTACAAAAACAAGTTATCCATCAGTTTATGCCACATTTCCTTCCAATTTGTTAAAATGCGGTCATCTGCATATGGAAAAAGACAGGAAGGAAACATCAAAATGTCAACAGCAATTATATCTCAGTGGGAGGATTACAGGTGATATTTATGGTCCCCTTTGTGTTTCTCTAACTCTTCTGAAGGTTCTGCAGTAAACATTCATTATTGGTATAAGGGGGGAGTCATTCCATGTTTTGGAAAGAATCAATCCATGAGCAAGTGATTCAATCTGTCTGAAAGAAATACCTTTGCAACAATGGGAGAAAGCCCCTTCCCTCTTAAAGATACTTGCTTTCTAAACCGTGGTTTTCTAGAAGAAGAACATGTTTACTTTATTTATTTATTTATTTATTTTTAGGTTGAACATGTTTATTTTAAAGGTTTTTTTTTATTTGAGTAATCTCTACACCAAACGTGGGGCTCAAACTCAATGACCCTGCGATCAAGAGCCACATGCACTTCCAACTGAGCCAGGTACCCCAAACATTTTTGTTTTAGAGGGCAGCAAGCAGCTATGAGATCTCGCACAAGTCATTAAGTCATTTTCAAATGAATCGACAGCCCCTCGTGCATGAGAAAAGATAGAAGACGGATGTCCACACTCTGTCACTTGGACCTGGAGCTGCTTTCCTATTTACCTCACAAGATTAATTTTGGGTCCCCGAATGCCACATTCCATGAAAAGGTAGGGCTGTTCTAGTCTCACAGAAATACAGTCAAGCCTCCTCCTTCAGCATACGGCCTCTCTTACTAGAAGGCCAGAGAAGAGGCTGCTTGGGAGAGAGAAATCTCTGCAAGGAGAGGAACTGTGGGAGACGAGCCGTGAGTCATTCAGTGAGTCACTGAGGAAAATGGCAGAGGCGGCAGGAGACATTCTCAGCCCCGAGCCCACCAAGGTCTGCTGCAAGAATGGAAGTTCAGCCTTTACCCAAACACAGTGTGGGCTTCACAGCACAATATTTTGACCGTTCTGCCATATGGCAGTCTTGGTGTGCCCCCAGACTGGCTCTGAATCTCTCTTCCACAAGAGTTTGCCCCAGGTCTTCTTGGCCAGTGCGCAGGGTCAGAACTGGGCAAACTAGTCACACTGCCACTGCTTGACGTGAGCGCCCTCGAATTCCCCTGGTGGTCATTGACAAACCAGTCAGAATTTGAGTCCCTGAAGCTCCTCTCCCGGTAGCATTGCAAGCTGGTTCCTTATGGTGGGATGAAGGACTTTGTCCAGTGCTAGGAAAACCGAAGGCAGAAGTGAATGAGGAAGAAGGGTGAGGTCAAGCAAATTCAGGGGAAACATTACTTTCCCCGAGGGCAGAAGCACCCACTCTCCTATTCAAAAGTCTGGCCTTACAGCAAGGCCAGTGGAGACTGCTTTGGGAAACACATTACCCGAGGGGAGTACTCATGGGAAGGAGTAATTGCTGAGCTGAGGGCGTTCCTTAAAATTCCACGGATGAGGGGCGCCTGGATGGCTCTTGGTTTCGGCTCAGGTCATGATCTCAGGGTCCTGAGATAGGGCCACGGGTCAAGGGCTCAGCGGGGAGTCTGCTTCCTCTCTCCCCCTGCCCCACATGTGCGCATGTGTGCTCTCTCTCTCTCTCTCAAATAAATCTTTTCTTAAAAATGCCACAGATGAGAATGAAAAGCAAACTCTTCACATGGGTCTGGGACTCCACATAATCTGGCCCCTGTCCAGCTCTCTGGAGTCCCCCCGACTGCCCGTATTCCAACCACATGGGGCTTCCTGAACAAAGCAAGCTCATTTCTGCTTTGCCTTTGCCCTTCCTGTTTTCTTTCCGGGAACTCTCCCTCACCTCATTCATGGGGGTCTCATGGGCTAGAGTTACAAGATAAAATGCAGGACACCCAGTTAAATGTGAATTCCAGATAAACGACGCATAATTCTTTAGTACTTCTATGTCCCAAATATTGCATGAGACACACTTAGGCTGAAAAACTTGTCATCGTTTCTCCTGATAAGGAAAAGCTGTGTTTTTCCAGCAGGGGAATCCCAGTCCTGGCCCCAGGGCCATTTCAGGCCCCACCGGCCACAGCCACAAGAGGGGCACAGATTCGGAAGTAAAAGTGTACAAACTACCCCCTTTGTTTGTGCTCGGGGCTCAGACCTTGAGAGATTCCTCTCCTCTGGGGCCACCGGCGTGAAATAAATCTCTGATCCTCCAAGGTCTCCAAGTGTGGCTTGGTGTTTTTGGCCAGGATCCAGTCCACATTCCGTAACACGCCCAAACTCAAATTTAATTGGGTGTCCTGTATTTTTATTTGCTAAATCTGGAAACCCGACTAGGAAGCCTGACCAGCCTCCTCATCTGAACAACCCCACCCCGTGAGGCCGCCTCGCCGTTCTCTAAGCTCCGTGCCCTGTTTTGTGTTTGCAGAGCACTTAGCACTGCATGAAATTATACGTTGTTAGCCTCACCCCACTAGCTGGAGAGAAAGTTCCATTGTTCCAGGTAGAGAGAGTCCTTCTGTATCTTGTTCGGGGCTCTCTCTGCTAGCAAATACCATTTTATTCGAATGAATAAATGAAAGTATACATGAGGGAGTTTTATGTGATTTTTTTTTCCTTTCAATCTTTTACTTGAAGGAAAAAGCAGATAACTTCCAGCACAGAGTTTTGAGTTCAAGGTTTTCTGCTCTTTGTTTCCTTAGCTCCCATGGTCGCCTCCATCTGCCCCTGGAGCCCTGGCTCATAGCCATCCTCGTCTCTGGAAATGCCTGTCTTGCTCTCACCCTGACCTTCCTGCACATCTACACCAAGCCCTGCCCCCCAGAGTGGGCCACACCCTCTCACTCGACTTCCCTGACATCAGGAATTGCACAGAGACCCATTATTGTGCTTTATGCCTTCAAAATGCATATGCGTATGCTCGGGGAGCCTGGGTGGCTCAGTGGGTTAAAGCCTCTGCCTTCGGCTCAGGTCGTGATCCCAGGGTCCTGGGATGGAGCCCCACATTGCTCAGCGGGGAGCCTGCTTCCTCCTCTCTCTGCCTGCCTCTCTGCCTACTTGTGATCTCTGTCTGTCAAATAAATAAATAAAATCTTTTTTTAAAAATGCATACGCTCCTGGGAAGATAAGTGTTTGTCCATTCTCCTGACATGAATGAATTGATCAGCTCCTTCCCTGGGAGCAGGTTTTGGTTCAGAGAAATGAAAAAGGAGAGAAGCTCCAGGGAGAGATTGTATACAGGACACCTGGACAAAAGGCAGGGACTCAGAATAAATGAGATCAGGATTGACCCTCCGTTGTTCAAGGCCAGCACCTTCTGTCCACACTAACACCTCCCAGTGCTGGCCTGTCCGCTGCCCGGCTCTCCTGCCCTTCCACAGTCCGCCCCTCAAGAGAACAAGGGTTTCAAGCCTCTTAGCTATTGTTGCTTAGCCCAGTGCAAAGCCATCTGTGTGAGCGAGGTTAGATGGGCATCTCTTGACTGCCCTGGAAATCAGGGTTTGGAGAGAACGAGCCAAAGCCATCCCCAGGCCTGGCTCTGGACTCCGGTACCCCTCTGCACAGTGTCGGGCAGGGGGGCAGTGTCCTAACTGGAACAGCAAGTCAATCCCAAGTGAGGAGGCATTGTGGTGGTAGAAAGATGAGGCATACACATTCCCGTAATCAGCCAAAGTGCTCATGTAGGGCCTCCTTATTGATTTTGGTTTTCTTCGTGCACAAATCTGAATTTCTGTCTCCTGTTTGGGTCAGAGCAACCAGAGGGACACATGACTTGCTTTAAAATGAGCCTCAAAACTCATTGTATAACAGCCCTCATGCCCACTAAATGGAGGGGTTTCTTGAGAGGAGAAGCATAGCATTTGTAACTAAGTCAATCTGGTTGAATTGTCTTGGAGAAAACCCTTTCAATCCACCGAGACTCAATGTTTCCACCTGTAAGATGGGGTAGATTTTGTTTGAAAGAAAAGAAAGGCTAATAAAAGTAACCACCTCACCTGGACCTTCTTCCCCCAACAAACACCATCACCCCCCCACACCCAGAGTATCTAGCTATGTCAGCAGATGGAGAACAGTCCCTTTCAATCCCCAAAAGACAGGACAAGAGTACAGAAGGAAAGACACGCTTGTTTCTGAAATCACGCCATCACCAGAGCCCAGTGTTGAGGTTCTGAGAGCGAGCTTAAGTGAGCTCAGAGAACATATTTTAAGTCTTAAGAACACAAAATTTTCTATTTCTTCTGGGACAGTGAGATAGTCTTAACACAAATTCAAAATCAGCAAGAAGAAAGTAACAAGAATCCATCCTGACTGCTGTCCTTCTCCAAGGACAAAGAGTTTCTCCAGATTTCTGATTCATCTTGGCAACATCTACAAATAAACCCGAATGACCCAGAGGCTAAATAGATGCAAAGAACTATGAGTGATTGTGTATGCCTAAAATGTTTCTTTATGACACAGAAACAGTGTTCCCATGGTCCTCTGAGCTAGAAGAAGGGCCCATTGTAATTATATCTCACTTCTGAGGCAGTGGTAAAGAGCCCAGGGTTGGCAGAGAGTTCTCAAAGAATCAAGCCCCCCCCCTTTTTTAAGATTGTATTTATTTGTCGGAGAGAGAGCACAAGCAGGGGGAGTAGCAGGCAGAGGGAGAAGCAGACTCTCTGCTGAGCAAGGAGCCCGATGTGGGATTCTATCCCAGGACCCTGGGATCATGACCTGAGCTGAAGGTAGACGCTTAACCATCTGAGCCACCCAGGCATCCCAAGCAGGCCCTTTTTTAAGTAGGGAAACGAAGACCATGTTGCACAGACAAAACCAAGTGTGGGGTGTCTCCTTTACAGCTGAGTCCATGACACGGAAGGGAGGTTTCTGCACGTGCTTAAAGGAGATCTTTGGAATCAGAGAGACCTGCGTTCAAATCCCAGCTTGCGAGCCATGTGGGCTTGGGCAAGCTACTTGGCCCCTTTGAACCTCCCTTTGCTCATCTATAAAATAGGGATAATAGCAGCTAACTCTGGAGGCTGCTGTGAGGTTTAAATGAGATAATAGTTTGTAAAAGGGGTTTAGTAAAGGGCCTGGCGTGTAATCAGGCCTAATAAATGTTCAACATTATTAGTAGTTGTTGAAATTAGCCCTCAATTCCTAAGGCTGCCATAACAAATCACAAATTTGGTGGCTGAAAACAACAGAAATGGGTCCTTTCAAGAGCTCTAGAGGCCAGAAGTCTGAAATCAAGTTTTCGGCAGGGGGTGAGGCGGGTTCCCTCTGAAGGCTCTCGGGGAGAATCCTTCCCAGCCTCCCCCAGCCTCAGGTGGCCGTCAGCTCTCCTTGACTTGTGACCACAGCACTCCACTCTCTGCCTCCACACCCTTCTCCTCTCCCTCTGGCTCTCTTTGTCTCCTCCAAGAACACCTGTCATGCTACAGAGGGCCCACCTGGATCATGCAGAAAGATTTATCTTACGATCCCTAACTTAACACATCTGCTGAGACCCTTTTTCCAAACAAGGCCCCAGCACAGGTTCTAGGGATGAAGATATGAGCATATTCATTGGGGACCACCATTCAACCCCACTAACAGGTCATATTTATAGGGTGACTTAGCAAGGGTCTGGCCACAGACCCGTGCTGGGGGTTCCAGGGCCTAGCCCTTTAAAAGGCTGTGCCATGTGGCTCTGAGCACTGGCTCAGTCCCACTGTAACCCTGAACGGCTGGTGGCTAACACCATTCAGCTCCCAGCAAACCTCTGTGCTTTGACCTGGGTTCTCCAAACCAGAGGTAAGCCCACCCAAAGCTGCTGACGTCTATAGGGGGTGTTTCTGCTGACATCAGATACAGACACTGCTTCAGAGAGGGAGGGGGCCGAGAGCTGCAGAAGCTTCTGGGTGGGGAGGAAAGACACCTTAGCTCTCCAGACCTTCATCGTCCACAGGTTCTTGTTCTTCCTCATGTTCCAGTATATGGTTCTGGAGTTTCTTATTAGACAATACTCACAAGCGGCTCGTGTTACTCTCAAATGTGTGTGCATGTAGGTGCACACATAATATTCATGAAATGTGGGGCGCCTGGGTGGCTCAGTGGGTTAAAGCCTCTGCCTTCGGATCAGGTCATGATCCCAGGGTCCTGGGATCAAGCCCCACATTGCGCTCTCTGCTCAGTGGGGAGCCTGCTTCCCTTCCTCTCTCTCTGCCTGCCTCTCTGCCTACTTGTGATCTCTGTCTATCAAATAAATAAAAAAAAATCAAAAAATATTCATGAAATGTGACATCAACCATTTATGATATTATAGGCATCTAGATTTTTTTAAAGATACTGTCCTCTTTTTTTAAGATTTTATGTATTTTTAAGAGAGAAAGAGCAATAGATAGCGCACGAGCAGAGGGGAGATGGAGAAGCAGGCTCCCCACTGAGAAGGGAGCTCAATCCCAGAATGCTGGGGCCATGACCTGAGCCGAAGGCAGATGCTTAACCGACTGAGCCACCCGGGGGCTTTTTAATGCTCATTTAAACGTGTCATAGCAGAATACCCACAAGTGTGCAATAATCACAAAAATGTCATTTTTTCAATTTTTGTGAACTTGCAGTCATATAAAACCCACGGATTTCACTTTTTTCCCCAAACTTGCTGCTCTGAAGATATATTTGCCCAGGTGCAAGGAGGGAGCAAATTTTATTATTTTTTTTTTAAAGATTTTATTTATTTATTTATTTGACAGACAGAGATCACAAGTAGGCAGAGAGGCAGGCAGAGAGAGAAGGGGGAGCAGGCTCCCCGCTGAGCAGAGAGCCCAATGCGGGGCTCGATCCCAGGACCCCAGGATCATGACCTGAGCCGAAGGCAGAGGCTTAACCCACTGAGCCACCCAGGCGCCCCAGCAAATTTTATTTTAAATATCAGATGTAGGCTGTGTGGGCCTCTATGCGTCCTCTCACCCCAGGCCCTGCCAGTGGTAACAGCTGGTCTGACTGCATTTCAGGGTCTTTATCTATACCAGGGGGACATCTGCATTTAATGAAGTCTTTCTTGATTTAGAATCTCTCTGTCCTGGGGCACCTGGGTGGTGCAGTCGGTTAAACACCCAGCTCTTGGTTTTGGCTCAGGTCTTGATCTCAGGGTGGAATCTGCTTGAGATACTCTCTCCCTCTCCTTCTGCACCCCCATCCCACTTGCTCTCTCTTAATGAAAAAAATTTAAGGGGGCGCCTGGGTGGCTCAGTCGTTAAGCCTCTGCCTTCGGCTCAGGTCATGATCCCAGGGTCGTAGATTGAGCCCTATATCGGGCTCCCTGCTCCTTCTCCCTCTGACCTTCTTCCCTCTCAGGCTCTCTCTTTCTCAAATAAAATCTTTAGGAAAAAAAAAAAAAAGAATCTCTCTGTCCCTGGGCAGGATAACCCTTAGGCCATCTAGGAAGAGGGTTAACACTGCTGGTGTTCTGGGGTCCTTGAAGGAAATTCACGGGAATGCAGGCAATAGATCACGATTTGGGGTGTGGAATGCCATCTCCAAACTAGAGGCCTCGGGCCATCAATGTTTGACAGGAGCGTTTTCAGAGGTCTGCCCTCACTCAAAAAATACAGCTCCCTTCTTTGTCTCTGCACCCACCCCCTCACTTAGGTCCTAAACTTATAAATGAATAGTTCAGACACAAAAAGCTACAGCTTCTAGCTATCCATTCTGCTTTTTTCTCCCTTAGAACATTCCTAAACCATCTCTCACTCACTGCTTCATAATCCTTTGCCTTTGTTTCTGACCATGAGTTGTAGGAAAAATCTATGTCTGATGGTAAGAAAGTTTAGGACCTGTCCTAGCTAGGGGATCCCAATGTCCTAATTCCAAGGCTCACATGTGTCTCCTGTGATATGTAAAATCAGCACGGGGCACAGAGCTTGACCTTCTAGCCCTCAAGCTCACTGTGCAGGGCTCTCCTAACCCTGCTCTCCTGACCTGCCCAGAGGGACACCCTTTATTTAATTCATCCACCAGCAGTGTACCTTTCCTAAATTGCCCAAGATCGCTTGCATAGGTTTGAGGTGACGCATCTTGCATCGAGGGTCCACAGTCCTCCTTTTCTCCCTCTTCTACAAACCAAGGGGTGCTGGAGGACTGGCAATTGATCCAGATGAGTGAAACAAGGTAAAAGATCCCAGGCTGTGTATATTACAAACAAGCGTATCACCTGCCCAGATGAATTACCTTTTAAAGCCTGAGCTTGCACAACAAATAGATAATAGCCAGAGCGGAACACCTAAACAAATTATGCTTGAGCCTTTCTGACCTGGAGGCTGCCACAGCCAAGTTAGAGACCAATATGCAAACCAGCCGGCTGTTCCTGTGGCTCCCTGCCAGTCCCCCGAGGTCCAGCAAAAAGCTCTGGAGAATGTTCCCTCAGTTCCTGTCCTGAAAAATCTCTCCAGGCCCTAAAATTCCACCTGCTGGCTCACTGCTTCCCCTCACCTGTTCTCAGTCTCTACCAGTAGTTCTCAGGTGGGGCAATTTTGCCTCCTTAAGGGACACTTCTGACTGTTGCAACCTGGGGAAGGGGCTCTACCTGCATCAGATGGGTAGAATCCAGAGATGTTGCTAACCTTCCCACATGCACAGGATAGTCCCCTCCCCTCCTCCATCAAAGAATGATCTGGTCCAGGGACACCTGGGTGGCTCAGTCGGTTAAACGGCTGCCTTCAGCTCAGGATCCCAGGGTCCTGGGATGGAGCCCCACATCGGGCTCCTTGCTCGGCAGGGAGCCTGCTTCTCTCTCCCTCTCTGCCTGCCACTCTGCCTGCTTGTGCTTTCTTTCTTTCTGTGTGTGTGTGTATCAAATAAATAAATAATGTCTTTTTTTAAAAAAAGGAATTATCTGGTCCAAAACACCAATTGCGCCAAAGCTGAGAAAGCCACAGTGTACACCCTTCACTAGGACACTTTTACTTGCACTCAGTTCTTACCATCTTATTGACCCCTTGAATGAGGTTTGGCCACCCTTGGCCCCAAGCCCATTCTTACCTTGAATGTAAACACCATGTTTCTTTTTGTTCTGTGTCCTGCAGCCACTAAACAGAGACAAGGCTGTCCTCCCCTCACCAGATTCTTATTAATTCATTCAAACACTGGCTGGGTCTCTGTGATGATGTCACACCATTCCACTATCTTCCACCCCTAAAAGTCAAGCAAAGCCATGCAGGACCAACCATTAATATTAATGCAGTCTTGCAGTGCCTGGGTAGCTCAGGCATTAAGTGTCTGCCTTCGGCTCATGTCATGATCCCCGGGGTCCTGGTATAGAGCCCTGCATCGGCTCCCTGCTCAGCAGAAAGCTTGCTTCTCCCTCTCCCACTCCCCCTGCTTGTGTTCCCCCTCTCCCTGAGTCTCTCTGTCAAATAAAATCTTTTAAAAAAATGCTAATGCAGGCTTGCTTTTTAAGTGGTGTGAGTTTTAAGTTTTTAGTTCTGTTTTGTGAAGTTAATGCTATATAAGAAGGAAAAGCAATCCCATGCTAAGCCTCCAATCTTTTCTCTGGCTTTTTCACAAGCAAAGGATTAATGTGCATCCAACACTGTTAACTACATTTGTTCATGTTGTGACTCATCTCCTTTCTTGGTTTTTTTTTTTTCCTGTCTCAACCCTGTCTACTCCTTTTTACCCCATAAATTATGAAACCTGATTTCAATTTTTCAGGAACATCCTTTAGTTTCTCAACACCTACACTTCTTTATTTTTTGGAAGTGAGAACAGTTTATTTAAAATATAGAGAAGTGTAGATAGGGACAGAACTTCATGGGGACCCAGAAAGGAAGGAGAGTGAGTCTTCTCAACACCTACACTTCTTTAAACAAAACATTTCACCATGTAGAAGGCAGAATAATGTCTGTCTAGCCCCCAAAGATGAATGCACCCTAATCCCCAGAACTTATAAATGCGTCACCTTACATGGCAAAGGGGACCCTGCAGATGTTAAATTCAGAGGAGAGTCATCCTGAACTATCTGGATGAGTTCAACCCAATCGCAGCGTTCCTTAAAAGGGGTGAACATTTCCCAGCTGTGGTCAGGGAGGCAGACATGATAAGGAAGAACGGTCGCTGCAGTGTTGCTGGTTTTCAAGATGGAGGACAGGAGCCATGAGCCAACGAATGTGCTCAGCCTTAAGAAACCAGAATATCCAAGGAAGTGGATTCCCCCCTAGTACCCCGAGGGAGGAATGCAATCTTGCTGACACCTTGGTTGAACCCAGTGAGACCCGTATCAGACCTCTGACCTCCAGAACTGATAAAAAAGTTGTTGTTCTTCGGAAGCCACCAAGTTTATGGTAATTGGTTAAGGCAACCATAGAAAACTAATGCAAACCCACATTCTCCATCCTTTATGTTCATTAAGGTCTTTTCCTCTATAAAACGATTCCTTTTTTTTTTTTTTGAAGATTTTATTTATTTGACAGAGAGAGGGCACGCAAGCACAAGCAGGGGGAGTGGCAAGCAGGGGAGAGGGAAAAACAAGCTCCCAGCTGAGCCGGAGAGCCTTATGTGGGGCTCAGTCCTAGGACCCCACGATCATGATCTGAGCCAAAGGCAGACTCAATTGACAGAGCCACCCAGGTGCCGCCCCTCTACCCCCCATAAAACTATCCTTGACTTCTAGGGACACCTGGCTGTCTCCATCAGTAAAGCATGCAACTCTTGATGTTGGGTGTAAGTTCAAGTCCGATATTGGGTATAGAGATTACTTAAAAATAATATCTTTTAAAAAACCCCAACTATTCTTGATTTCTAAGAGACATTTTCTTATCTTAAACTATTCTCCTTATTTCCCATGTCTACCATTAGCAAAGATTGTTCAGACATCCCTTCCGGACGTCTCTAGGAGCTGTGAAGTTGCAAACATTTTAGTTTGTTTGGATGCAGCCTGATCTCTTACAGATCTTACTTTGCAAATAAGAAGAGGACACCTCTGAGAGGGCAAGGGGCTTGTCCAGTTCATGGAGATACCAGAAAGCAGACGGGCACCACATCCCCTGTCCTGACTCATCAGCTGTTCCTGAAGGAAATATTCATTTCCTTCCTCTTGAAAAAAGAAAGGACTGTACCACTGGTTCAAGAAGATCCTATTTGCTTTTTCCATTTTGGGGGGATCTGATAGTTGATATTGTATAGATCAAAGTTTCCTGGCAAAAGTCTGGTGAGATACTCTGGGAAAATGTTTAAGAAGCTTCTGTGGCCAAATAAGCTTGGGAAATGCAGCATGTTTATCCCCATCTTGGAAAATCATTATGTACCTAAACACAGTAGACTCTTCAGAAGTCCTGTAGAAAGAACCAAGTTCAAATCCAGAGTTTACCCTTTTCATGTAATATGCATGGGCATGAAACAAGAAATGCCAGTAGAGATGTCCTTTGGCCCTTCCGGCTGTTGTGTGGCTGCTTTAGACCATATATGGACTTGGCTGGGTACACTGTGTGGGATCCTTCAAGAATCGAGCAGGTGAATGCTGAGACAGAGCCTGCTGGTTTCTACCCATTCTGCCTTGCTTCCTCATTAACAGAAGCTCATTTTATTCAGGTAAACAAGTGTTGAACTAAAACTATTTGATTTCTTAAGCTCCTTTGAAGCTGAGTGTGGCCATGGGACAGAGTTCTGGCCAATGAGAATGGAACAGAAGTCCACAAAGGGACTTTCAGAAAAGCTCCCACATGCATTTCCTATTTATTTGAGAGAGAGAAAGAGAGAGCACGCAGGGGAAGAGCAGAGGGAGAGGAAAAAGCAGACCCCCTGCTAAGCATGGAACCAGACGCAGGCCTGAGATCATGATCCTGAGATCATGACTAAACCGAAACCGAGAGTTGGTTGCTCAACCAACTGAGCCACCCAGAAAGCCACCCCTGCATTTTCTTGTTATCTTCCCTCTTCTTCCCACCTACAGTGCAGAGGCACAGTGAGATCCAGCAACCATCTTATGACCATGAGGTCCATATGCATCTACCAAAGGTGGCAGAGAAGAAAGCAAGAGCCTGAGCCTCTGATCATGTGATGTCATCTCACTAGCCCTGGACAGCTTCTGGTCTTCTTGAGAATGTAAGAAAAACAATAAACAGCCATCTGGTCAAGTTCTGGTAGCCAACACTGTTCCATGCATTTAATATCCTTCTGACTGAAATCATGTTTCAGTATTTATTTCTGAGTACCATGGAATCTTGCTCTATGAGTGTTGTCTTGGCTTTCTCTATGAAAGGCAATTACTGGGAAGACTATACACTTACAAAAACAGTCCAGCACCAGTGCCAAGTCACCCAAGTCAGTGGTTTTTGAAGTACAGTCTCGGACCAGCAGCCCAAGCACCATCCGCAATCCTACTAGACGTGCCCATCCTCAGACCCCACCCCAGCCTTACTAAAACAGAGGATCTAGGGGTGAGGTTCAGCAGTCTGTGTTTTCGTAAGGCTTCTTGATGATCCTCATGTACACCAAAAGCTGAGAACCACTGACAAGTTAAAGGCATCAACCTCAGTGAGCTCAAACCCAACACAGGGGAAACTCTCTGGATGAAATAATTGAGTCTGAATAGGAAGACCCATGCAAACGGCTAACAAGGCCCAGGCTCCTGGGGATGCAGTGTCTTGCCATGCCTTGACAACTCGAACGGAAAGAGAAGTATAGCTAATAAAGTCACTAAGAGGAGCTGCCACCAGTTAGTGTGATTCACGGTGGTTTGTCTCAGGGCCCCAAGGGGCCAGGGTGGACATTTTCACGGGAGGCTTTCAGTCTCACTCTTCTTGGTTAGTCACATACTGTTCCCTTGCCTCCAGCTCCGCTCACAGGACAACCAAATCACAGGTAGAGATAGGATTTATATAAAGCTCAGCAAATTAAGAATCGTATATGTGCTCGCTACACACACACAAAAAAGGGTAATTACAGGAGATGGTGAAGTCACTAACCCCACCGTGCCTAATAATTTTGCAGTATAGACATGGATCAAAGCATCACCTTGTACACCTTAAATGCACACAATTATATCTCAGTAAAGCTGGAAACGCGCAGAATGTGTACATGTGTATAAGAGCCTGGGGTGGGCTGAGGGTGTATTAGAAGTGACCAGTGTCTCTGGACCCACTAGGAGGATGCTTCAGAAGCCAAAACAGGATCCCTCTCCACCCGAGGTCTCAGCACCCTCTTGATGCCAGTGCCACCCCAAGCTCTCTTAAGTAACCAGTTACTGATGACTCTCAGTTTTCCAAAGACACATATGTCGTTTAGTCTTCACGAGCATCCCTAAGAGCCCAGGATGTGCAGTGGACATTTGCTGGATTCTTGGATGCAGAAGGGGCCAGACTCTCCTGCCCCACTCTGCTGGTGCGGTGGAACCTTCAGGATGCAGAAGCCATTGACAGTGATCCACAGCAACATCCATGGTGCTGGGAATTCAGCTCTGGCAGAATTATCCACTGTCAGGGAGAGGTCTCCTCTCCAAACCACTGACCTTGCATGGTATTTCCTGCTCCCAGGCCTCCCTCTATTGTGTGAGTTGGAATATATCCAATAAATTCCCCTTTTGTCTCAATAAACCAGGATCCTTTTCCATTGCTTGCAACAGAGAGGTCTGACTACCATAATGTTATTACCATCTTTTTTCAGATGAAGAAATTGAGACATGGAGGTTCAGCAATTTCTCAAATATTTGGTAACCAGCCATTAAGATGAGCCCCAGGGATCTTTGCCTCTTAGGTGTTTACCCGCTGGTATCATCTTCTCCCATGCTGATCTGTGTGACAGTATGTGACTTCCCAGTCTAGATCACAAAGAACATTGCAGCTTCTGCCTTGCTCTCTTGGATGGCTTACTCTGGGCAAAGCCAGCCACCATGCTGTGAGGATGTATTAGTCACGTCTTTTATTTTTTATATTTCCATGCTTTGACATCTAGGACCTTAATGACCTGGAAGGACTGCCCCTCCAAGGGCGAGCCAGCTCCTAGAGGTAACAAACACCCTGTCTGTGAGCACACTTTTCAAATGCAAGCCAACCAGTCCAGAGCCCGTGTCTGCTTGCCCTAATCACCCCATAGCCAGGTACTAGACAACCAGGGTACAGCCTTTATGCCCCAGAGCCTGCTGAAATAATTCAAACTAGCCAATCCCTACTTTACCCATCCCTTCCTATGGAAGCCACGATAAAGTCTCTTGCCTCCAACTTCTCCCAACTGCCTCTGCTTCCAGGCCTTCCCCAGTGCTTTCCAAAGGAGTAGACATACCCTCCTCTGTGATCTGGGAGTATAACAAACCATCTCCTCATTGGCAGTCATTCCTGATCTGTTGGCCATGCCACATCAAAAGAACAATAAGACATCTATTTATCTGTGTATTTATTTTCTCAGTCACCAATTCATTCATTTACTTGTCTTTGAGCAGGCTCCGTGTTGGGCATGGAGCCCAACGCTGGGTCCAAATTCATGACCCTGAGATCAAGACCTGAGCTGAGATCAAGTCACACACCTAACCCACTGCACCATCCAGTCCTTTAATAAGGAATTCATAGACCTAATAGGCCTTTATTTAAAACAGAGGACATTCAAATAGCCCTATGGGAAAGCCCAGGTAGGGAGGAACAGAGGCCTCCCAGCAGCCACCTGAATGACCCCCTGAGAAACAGACCCACCAACCCCACTTAAGCCATGAGATGACTGCAGCCCCAGCCAACACCTGCTCACAACCTCATGAGAGAAGAAAACTCTAAGCCATCCCAGATTTGTGACACACGGAATCTGAGAGATGATACACGTTTAATGGTTTTTTAAGTCACTAAGTTTTATTTTTTACTTTTTTTTTTTTTTTAAGATTTTATTTGTCAGAGAGAGAGAGGGAACAAGCAGAGGGGAGAGGGAGAGGGAGAAGCAGGCTCCTGTTGAGCAAGGAGCCCGAGGCAGGGCTCAGTCGCAAGACCCTGGGATCACGACCCGAGCCGAAGGCAGACAGATGCCCAACTGACTGAGCCACCCAGGCATCCCAGTCATGGAGTTTTAAAATAATTTGGTCTTTAGAAACAACCTGTAAGTGGAGGAACTGAGATATGAAATCGGGTCCACATAGTTCTAAAGCCCCGGAGTTTCTTCATTGTCCCACCAGTGTGGCAGCCTGAACTGTGTTAAAATGCTTGTGGCTTCTGACTCAAGCAGTAAGAAAAAGTTATCTCCTATAGCAAGAATTCAAGAGGTAGATGGGTTCCAGGGGTGATTAAGCAACTCGCCAAATCACCAAGGACCCAGGTAATTCTTTCTTTTTCTCTATTCAACCAAGTTCATTCAGCCTGTCAGCTTATCTTTCTCATTTTCAGAAGGCGGCCATGACATTCAAGGCATTGCATGCAGACATCACAATATGAGTTTTTCCAGAAGTCTCTCAACTGATCTCTCCCACATTGGCCGGAACTATGACACATGCCCAAACCCAAACCAATCACTAGTGAGGATAATAGGCAAAAGGGAGCACCGTGCCTGGCTCACACCAATCAGGGCTTTCGCCGGGAGTTGAGTCTTTGGAGCCCTGCCCTTAGCTACCTGAGGCTCCGGACACCCTTGACCCCAGTCAGGGTTCTGGCACCAAGAAAGAGTTAGGGTGGTGGTTAATGGCTTAGGTACATTATCTTCTCTATGAGCCAACAAGAATCCAGCTGCTACCAGTGCAAAGGGAAAGCAAGATCCAACAAAGGTGTGGGGAAAGAAGAGGCAAAGCAAGTGCACTGAGGCCAGTTGAAGGGGTTGGGCAGAGAAAACAACCTGAATGACTCTTCCCCCAGAACCACTGCTCACTCACCCCATTCTCCCCCCTGAGGATGGGTCATGTAAACCGCTGACACACCAGACTGTTTTCTCACTCTGCCAGTTTGGGTCAGAGATCACGACCCGGCTGCCTCCGAAAGCCTCCCGTCCACTGGAACAGGAACAGGAACAGGTTGCAGACATGTTGGTCAGCTTATTGGACACCATCTGCATTTCCCAGGGTGCAAGGCAGCAGGGCGTGTGTATAACTCTCCTCTCCACTGAGACAAGGGAGTGTTATTTGTTTAAATGTAGTTGGTATAGCCAAAAACATGTGACCTTCTTGGTTTGGATATGGAATAATCCAACAGAGATCTTCAGAGATGTGAGGAGACTAGAAGTCCAGCTCCTCTCTTCAATAGCTGTGGAAATCCAAGTTCACATTGAAGGGACGTGGCCAGGGTCACAGAAGCAAAACCAGAACGAGAACCAAGTCTCAAGTCTCTCACCTCAGTGTTCCTTCTCATTACACCTTTTGGGAAAAGATTCTATGCCCAATTCCGTGCCGGATCTCTAACCTCATTTTTCTGGAATACGGAATTGCTAGGCAGAATATTTTAACAGTCTTTCATGTCTACTTAAAAATACAAACTATGCTTGAGATTGAGACATTGATTTTGAATGTCGTCTAATTAGACTTTCAAGCTCCACCCTCGAAACATTTTATCTGGTGTTTACCAAAGAGGCTGAAAGGTAAGCTAATAATGATGTCAGCCACTTTTGTTGCTCTCCAAAATATTACATTAAAAATTGTCAAGAGGAATTCTTTTCCAAGCGACAGCAAAAATTAAGGACTTCCAATCTCCAGTTCAAGAGTTCACTGGACTTATTACTTCAGAGAGAATATAAATAAGCTTCCTGAGATGATCTTTCTAAAATAACTCTTCTGTCTACCAGCTGACTTGCAGAACTGACTTTGTACTCAGCACAGGTCCACATGACTGGGTACCAAAGGCCTTGGGAGAAGATTTCAAGTTTTGCCTCCTCATATGATTTCCATTCTTGAGTTCTTGGCTTGTTTGAAGACATCAAAGGGGAGCCACATATGCCAACTGAATGGGTCTTCTTATCATTTTCTATTTTCCTTTAGGAGATCCATTCAGATTTTGGAAATGCGGTAACATTTTTCTTAAAGGACATCACTAAAGATGCAATCTGGTGGGGCGCCTGGGTGGCTCAGTCAGTTAAGTGTCTGCCTTCGGCTCGGGTCATGATCCCAGCGTCTGTGATCGAGCCTCCTGTCCGGCTCCCTGCTCAGCAGGGATTCTGGTTCTCATTCTGCACCCCCTGGTGCTTGCTCACTCTGTCTCCAGTGCTCACTCTCTCAAATAAATAAATCTTAAAAAAAAAAAAAGACGCAGTCTGGTAAGGGGCTTAAGGGGAGTGTGTGTCTGCGTCTGTGTCTATGTGTGTGTGTTGGGAATTGGCTGGGTGGAGGAGGAAGGTAAATTTTGGAGTTGCAATTATAGCACTTGGAACAACACGAAAAAAGATGTTTAGCATATGTCCATAATAAATGTGGTCTTTGTTATTTCTAGTTAGTATTGTTACCCCACAAAATAATTTAAAGCATTCATAGGTTAAATAGATGATTCACAGAAGATAATCAAAGGCAGTTTGTTCTTTCTGTAACTACTGTTTACTTCCCCACTAATTTTCAGGCTGCCGAATCACTGTCAGGAAAATATTCGTAGCCAAGTTAAGTATATAAAATGTATTTGTCCCCACCCACTTAGACACACAGCTAAGTACGTTAACTCTGATTAAACAATTCACCCATCAAATGTACAAAGGACACTTGCCATGAGGTAGCTTTTGAACTACGATAAAAGAAACCGTAAATAGGAAAAGACAAAGGGTTCCATTTGGTGTAGTACTGTTGTAGAGGCCCACCCAGACAGATGCATGAAAACTCACTGGTGAGGTACTGTCCTGATCTGAGCAAACAGATCGCCCGGGAAGGTTTTCAGGAGAAGGTGACATCTGAGCTAACTGTGGAAAGACCTATCAGAGTGAGGCAGACATGGAGGTAAAGAGAGAAGGTAAAACAAAGGCTTGGAGGTGTGAGGAGGAAGGGTGGCACTTTCAAGAACCTCAGAGTCAATATGGCGGAGGCGTTGGGAGGGAGAGAAGAGACTGATAGATGCAGAGCCCCTGGGGACCAGCTCCGAGTAGCTGCTTCTGCCAGGTCCGACTAAAACCTGAGAGAAGTGGGAGCTACTGAAGGAATTACTTCAAGCAGAACAGACTTGTTTGGGTTTACTGGAGGAGTGAAGAGGTTGATGTTTGTGTGTGTGCATGTGTGTGTGTGTGTGTGTGTGTGTCTGTCTGTCTGTCTGACAGAGAGAGAGAGAGAGAGAGACAGAGAGAGATTAAGCTTGTTTGGACAACCTTTAAGCTCAGTAAAGGACCATGCCAGGTACTTGAGGTCAAAAGAACCAATATATTGTGTCATTCACTATTGCAACACTCTCTTCATTTATAGCACATTAGGACCAAAGTGTTCTCCCCAGATGTTTCCTTCTTTAACCGGCAGGCAGAGAGATGGTTGGTGGGAGACAGGGCAGATAAAAGAGACATCCAGTTTTGATGACTTTTTTGACTGTCGCAGGATCTCACTGCTGATGTTTCATCTGAGAATTTCACACTGGCTTCCTCAAATTTTTTCATTAAAATTTTAACAACCATCGTGTCTACTTATGCTCTTGAAAACTATATACAAGGCACCTTTCTGGGACAATGTATTCAGGGCAGAGAAATCTCCCCCTTTGTCTTTCTACCCCTCCCCCACACAACCATCTGTGCTTATGCCTGAGTCCTTGGTATTTCAGAGTTTAACACTGTGTTCTTGAGATCTCAGATTTTATTTCTAGGAGCCATATCAGAGAAACTGAGAAATTCCTCTTATGACTTGACTACTTGAAACTTTGTAAAGAATGAAGAGGAAGCTTTCTTGTCAGATTCAGGCTTATTTAAAACCTGCTCTAGGGGCACCAGGCTGACTCAGTAAGGGGAGCATTCGACTCTTGGTCTGGGGATCATGGGTTCAAGTCCCATGTTGGGTGTAGAGATTACTTAAATAAATAAATAAATAAATAGCTTATAAGCAAACTAATTCATTAGTTAATTAAAACCTACTCTAGAGAATTAAAGGATAAGTTACATTTATTTAAACGTTTAATCATTAGAGCTCAGGAGCCACCATATCAGACTCCATACAACTTTAAACACATTACACACTCACACACAGACACACACACCCATGCTTTGGGCAGGGTCATCAAATCCATCCATTTTTTTGTTACAAGTTCAAATTCACTCAAGGTTTTTGCATTTAAAGTCAGACATCAGGGCCCTGGGTGGCTCAGTCCGTTAAGTGTCCAACTCTTGATCTCAGCTCAAGTGTTGATCTCAGGGTCATGAATTCAAGCCCCACTTTGGACTCTACCCTGGGTATAGAGCCTACTTAAAAAAAAAAAAAAAAAAGTCAACCATCTTTGGGGCACCTGGCTGACTCTTGATCTTGGGGCATGAGTTTGGGCCCCACACTCGGTGTGGAGCCTACTTTAAAAAAATAAAAATATTAAAAAAAAATAATAAAGTCAAACAGCTCTCTTGGCTCCCTTTCTGGTCACCACAGCCCCATATTTTTAAAAAGAAATAATACATTTAGGGCGCCTGGGTGGCTCAATTGTTTAAGCAGCTGCCTTCGTCTCAGGTCATGATCCTGGAGTCCCAGGATCGAGTCCCACATCAGGCTCCCTGCTCAGCAGGGAGTCTGCTTCTCCCGCTGACCTCTCTCCTCTCATGCTCTCTCTGTCTCTCAAATAAATTAAAAAAAAAAAATCATTAAAAAAAAGAAATAATACATTTAGTCAGATAAGTTAGTATTAATAACTATTCACTACTCATATAGGGCATGTTCTTTTGTGTTAGGCACAAATATTCCCCCAGATAGCTTTGCATCTATTTTTCTCTTAAGAAAATTTATCTGAGGGGTGCCTGGGTGGCTCAGTGTGTTAAGCCTCTGCCTTCAGCTCAGGTCATGATCTCAGGATCCTGGGATCAAGCCCTGCATCAGGCTCTCTGCTCAAGGGGAGCCTGCTTCCCCCTCTCTTTCTCTGCCTGCCTCTCTGCCTACTTGTGATCTCTATCTCTGTGTCAAATAAAGAAATAAAATCTTAACAGGTTATTTTTTTTAATATTTTATTTATTCATTTGACAGAGAGAGAGATCACAAGTAGGCAGAGAGGCAGGCAGAGACAGAGAGAAGGGGAAGCAGGCTCCCTGCTGAGCAGAGAGCCCAATGTGGGGCTCGATCCCAGGACCTTGGGAACATGACCCAAGCCGAAGGCAGAGGCCTTAAACCACTGAGCCACCCAGGTGCCCCAAGAAATAAAATCTTAAAAAAAAAGAAAAAAGAAAATTTATCTGAAAGATGCTCCTAAGTTTTGATTCGCATATAACTTTGAAAACTATAATTTTCCCTCTGAGATTTCTTTTTTAAAATTAGTAAAAGAAGGCACCCGGCTAGCTCAGTCGGTAGAGCATGAGACTCTTAAAATTAGTAAAAGATGGGGGCACCTGGGTGGCTCAGTCGGTTAAGCATTAGCTTTTGGCTCAGGTCATGAACCTGGAAGTCCCAGGATCAAGCCCCATGTCAGGCTTCTCGTTCAGTGGGGTGTCTGCTTCTCACTCTCCCTCTGCCCCTCACCCCTGCTTGTGCTCTCACTCACGTTCTCTCTCTCAAATAAATAAAATCTTTACAAATAAATAAATAAAATTAGTAAAGGATAATTTATCAAAAACTAACCACAGAGTGAAGTTACTTTTTGAAAGTATTTTATGGATTTATAAGTAAACAGTGGCTGCATCTGCTTACCCCATGAAAGATCATGGGTGTTTTAAATATCCTCCCCAACACCCCTCACACCCACCCCCGGGGGCAAAGGCAGAGCTATGTGCTTCCTTTATTCCTCCACCCCTACCTCTATATGCTAATGCCCTAAGTCAAGTGATGCTATCATCTGTTTGAAGATCCACAAAGCTACTTTTTCTAGACAGCAGAAGAGTTAAACTGGACTTGAAACATTGTTAAAGGCTTCACTTGCCATGTTAGCCGCCCCCTCCCCACCCCCACTCCATCCCCACCCCCCACAGCAAACAAGCCACTGTCCTGGAGACCCAGTGGAGGTGATTTCAAGGAGGGCTGGAGGCAAAAGGTAGAGAGTTGGAGGGAAAGAGGGGGCAGATTGAACATGATTTAGGGGGAAAAAAGGCATCCAGTCTCTGTCTGGGTTGAAAGCGCACTTGCTTCCCCAGGAGCAACTGGAGAGGAAACACTAGGAGTTAATCATTCAAGGCACAGGATGAAAGCAAGAAAGAATTCTAAAAATAATGCCTTCTCCTCCCAAACTGAAGCTGTCTGCAAGAAGCAGAATTGGAGAGCTTATTAGCATGACTCCTTTGCCCTCTGCAGCCGAGGCTCCCCATTTAAATCCTGGCACAATCCTAAAGGGGGAGTTTGCTCTGCAAGGTCAAAAGAATTGAGGTCAGCAAAGAACACGTATCAGGTAAAGTTTGGTGGCACGAAAACCAAGTCGCCATTCTGCATGTGTGTTAAGGGCTCCTGCAAGCTCTCTGTCCCTGTGGCCACCTACAGAGGTAACTGGAAAGGAAGTGGCTGGACAGAGCTGTTGCTGACTGCTGTCCTCCTGTCACACTACTTTGTCATCTTGGCAGTATCAGTTGCTTTGGGAGCAACAAGGAAAAGGAAGGTTGCCAAGGCATTTGCCTGTATGTACGTGTCAATTCCATTTTCTGTGCCGTTTATGCAGAAGACGCCCTTGCTACAGCTCCCATCTCCTCCCAGAAAACTTGTCACTCAGATCCACTTGTCTTTCAACAAACACCCACATTTCCTTTTATCATATACTTGACCCCATGACCAGTATTTCATGCTGAATCCCTCTTCCTATTTCTTTCCAGCCTTAAATATCTGAGGGCCCTGTATGAGATGCTAGAGATATGAAGAAGACCAGAACATTCCCTTCCTTCAAATTATTCTGAGTCCAGTGGAGGAGACAGAAACTGAGATCTGAAGAGTGCCTGGGAGCTAATTAAGTGACTGACTCTTGGGGCACCTAGGTGGCTCGGTCATTAAGCATCTGCCTTTGGCTCGGATCATGATCCCAGGGTCCTGGGATTGAGCCCCACATCAGCTTGCTTCTCCCTCTCCAACTCCCCCACTTGTGTTCCCTCTCTTGCTGTGTCTTTCTCTGCCAAATAAATAAATAAAATCTTAGAAGAAAAAAGTGACTGACTCTTGATTTTGGCTCAGGTCGTATCTCAGGGTCGTGAGATAGAGCCCCAGGTCAGGCTCTGTGCTCAGTGTGGAGTCTGCTTGGGGTCCTCTCCTTCTGCCCTGCCCCCCTCAAATTAAATAAATAAAATAAATCTTAAAAAAAGAAAGAAAGAAAGAAACTGAGACCTGAAAAATCTGAATAGGAAAGCAATTTGTCACAGTTTCAGGTCATATGGGAGGTAGAACTTTTATCTTCTGACTCATAATGAAGATCTCTGCGCTCAAGGCCACATACAAGCCTGTGCTATTTATAAATTGATGAATCCCATTAATAAATAGAGAAATCATTCCAGAAAAGGCCATTTGTTCCCAGAGAGCAGAATTCCATACTAACTTTTCTTCCTCCCACTCTGTAAACAGACGTTGTCTGAGAGAACATGAGTGTCCCACCAGCAGAGAAGTTGCCCGAAGAACTCAGGCCTCTCGTACTGAATGGTTTGGGGCATGTGCGGGGAGGTCCCTCCCTCTTCAAAGGGTGCCCACCCAGTCCCATCCCCCCAGTAGTGTGAATGTGGACCAGCTCTTCCGTCTTCTGAGCCGGGGTCCCACGTCTGTGTAGAGGGATCATTGTTCCTCTTCACAGTTGCTGGGGTATTTACACGGCGTACAGGTGCCTCTCCTCTTACTCTAAGCCCCATCCCCGAGGAAGACAGAGAGAGAGGGCCTGGCCGCTGAGTATTGCCCTCTGGGACCTTGCAGTTATCGGGGCCGGTGATGCAGAAACAGCTGCAGGAAATCCCTCCATTTCTGTACAACAATGTGCTGCCAGCTTATAGGGGCAATAGGCACAAAGAAGCATCAGGAAATTTTGGTCGAAGGGATGGATGCCAGAGGCCAGGAAAGGTACCCAAAGAGATGAAAAGTTGGCAAGTATATAGATAGGCCGGTGACACAAAATCAGGGAAGGACTGGGCATGTCTATTTATTCCCTATGAGCAATTTTCACATCTTTCTGTTTTCAGATGCAACAAATTCATTCCACTGCCACAGCACCCATGAGTCCTAGAGAAAGCAAGACTCCTTTAATTAGTAAATACTACTCCTTCTATTGCCTCCCAACCCTACCTTCCAGTGAGCTGTCAGGCCCCTGCCCCATTGCCAGGGTGCTGTGACAGGAATCTTGGGCTAAGGCTAGGTACTCAAGTCTAAACATCACTCGGTTTCAGTCAAGATGGTTTCCCCGATGTTTGGGTTAGCTATAGCTGTGTGACAAACTACCTACAACATAGTGGCTCCAGGGGCACCTGGGTGGCTCAGTCATTTAAGCGTCTGCCTTCAGTTCAGGTCATGATCTCAGGGTCCTGGGATCAAGCCCCACATCGGGCTCTCTGCTCAGCGGGGAGCCTGCTTCTCTCTCTCCCTCTGCCTGCTGCTCCCCATTTGTGCACTCTGTCAAATAAATAAATAAATCTTAAAAAAAAAACATAGTGGCTCAAAACAACATGATTTTATTTGCTGTTGATTCTGTGAGACAGGTATCAGGCACAATTCACTGGGCCCTTCTGCTCAGGTGGGGTCCGCTGGGGTCAGCTCCTCAGCTTGCATTCTTCTAGTGACTGATGGGGCTGGACTAGAGGGTCGAAGAAGACTTCATTCACAGGGCTGGTGCTTGGGTGCTCCTCCTTGTGGCCTCCCTCTGTCCACATGCTTCATTTGAATTTCCTCACAACTCTGTGGTCTTGGGGTCGTCAGACTTCTTATATGATGGCTGGCTTCCAGGAGAAAACATTTTAAGCAACAAAGGCAAGAACTATGAGCCTCTTAGAGCCCAGTCTCAGGGCTTACCCAGCCTCACTTCCACTGCACTCAATTGGTTAACACAAGTCACAGGACCAGTCCAGATTCAGAGGGAGGGTCAAAGGACCCCAGGTCTCCACAGGGAGAAGAGCAAAGAATTGGCAGCCATCTTGAGTCTACCACAATCAGGGAACCTTCCAGACCTCCAGCCTCAGACCCTGTCACAGTCTCTCCTTGCCTCTTGGATTTCTTTTTATGACACTTATCACAAGTTAGTTATGGGATGAACTGTCTCCTACACATGAGCCTCATGAGCAGAGAACAAGATGAATCTGTTAGATTCACCAACGTATAACTATTGCCTCGGGTAGTGTCTCAAACATTGTAGGCTCTCAAAAAATGTTTCTTTAGAGAATTGGATAAAACATTGCCAGGATAATAGGAAAACATGCAGGGAAAGTCACGACAGCATAATATAGTTCATATGTCACAGTTCTTCATAAACAAAAGGATGAAATTTTGCTCCGAGCCTTTGAAATCTGTTTTGATACCAAAACCACCTAGAAATCTCCTATTTCCTATCTCTTCCCCCATGGATGAAAACATCTGATATGTTCCACCCAAGCACCTCCAGGTGGGAGTTTTCAGGACTACCTATAATTTTTTTTAATTAGAAAAAATTGAGGGGTGCCTAGGTGGCTTGGTCAATTAAGCAACCAACTCTTGCTTTTGGCTCCTGTCATGATCTCAGGGCCATGAGATTGCCTGCGTGGGGCTCTGAGCTGAGGGAAGAGTCTGCTTTAGATTCTCTCTCCCTTGAGCTGCCTGGGTGGTTCTGTCATTTAAGCATCTGACTTCAGCTCAAGTCATGATCTCAGGGACCTGGGATAGAGCCTTGCGTCCAGTCCTGTGTGGAGCCCCACATTGGGCTCTGCACTTGTCAAGGAGTCTGCTTGTCCCTCTCCCTCTCCCCTCCTCCTGCTCCTGCTCCCGTACCTGCACACTCACTCTCTCTCACTCTCTCTTGAATTAAAAAAAAAAAAAAAGATTCTCTCTCCCTCTCCCCCTGCTTACGCACATGCTCTCTCTCTCTGGCTCTCTAAAAAACATAATAATAACAATAATAAATAATAATTTTAGGGATGCTTGGGTGGCTCAGTCGTTGGGCATCTGCCTTCGGCTCGTGTCATGATCCCAGCATCCTGGGATCGAGTCCCGCATGGGGCTCCCTGCTCTGCAGGAAGCCTGCTTCTCCTTCTCCAAGTCCCCATGCTTGTGGTCCCTCTCTCGCTGTGTCTCTTTCTGTCAAATAAATAAATAAAATCTTAAAATTAAAATTAAAATAATGATTTTAACTATGGTAAAATACACAAGCTTAAAATTACTATCTTAACCATTTCTAAGTGTAGTGTTAAATATGTTCACAATTTTGTGCAACAAATCTCCAGAACTCTTTCATCTTGCAAAACTGAAACTCTACACTCATTAAAAAACTCCCCATCCTCCACCCTTGGGCAAGCTCCGTTTCATTGCCAGTCTCCAAATCTGACTACTCTAGAAACTTCATGGAAGTGGAATCAGCAGCAATCACCTGTTTTTTTGTGACTGGCTCATTTCAGTTAGCACAAGGTCCTCAAGATTCATGTATTTTGTAGCATGTGTGAGAATTCCCTTTCTTATTAATGCTGAATAGTATTCAGAAGTATCTATAATTTTCAGCTTGTTTTTTCCTTTTACTTATAAAATTAAAGGTATAAATAAAGTCTTTATTTAAAAAAAGGAATTTTACGGTAGTGTTAGCAATGCATTAAAACAAGTGTGCAGCCCTGGACAACTGCCAAGATCGAAGACCTACGAAGGGCTCCATCTGTACTACAGAGCTTCCCCGGGAAAACACTGTCTTACCATTCTACCTATGCCTGAAACCCCAATTCATTTTTAGCCACCACACCGCTCATTAATTCAAACTTTTCTAAGTGCACATAAGCCCACAATCTGAACAAAAATATTTGTATTTCTCAATGTCCCTTTCTAGCCCTTTCAGACAATGCTGGTCAAAAAGCCATAGTTTTACCTTTTTCTCTCCAAATGGGAGGATCTTACCCAGTATGATTAAGATCGCTTCCTTGCTGCCAGCTTCAGGGCCCAGCCATGTCACTCTCCAACCTTGCCCTGGAGCTCAGATAAGAGGTCGAAGGGCAAGGCAGCCTTTTCCTCTTACATCTTCCCCAAACTCGCCCTCAGAACTTGGTCTTTTCTTCTCTGGTCCTGGGACCTCCTGGAAGCAGAGAGTCTGGGAGCAATTCTCTCAGTAGCCCTGATCTTCTAGTCCAAGTGCTAACTATTAACTGTTTTTGAATCAAGTTCCCGGCGATCTCAGACTCAGGTGATATTGTAACACAACTACCTCTTTCAATTTGAGGAGTGTTTAATTCCCACCAGCGCTCCATAGAAGAGAACTCTTTGTTACGAATCAAATGTTGTGAACTTGAATTCTAGTCTAGGCACCAAACTGGGCTCCTCTCATCTCTGAAGAGTTGACTGTGCTTGCTTTGTCCACATCTTCCTTCCCCACTTTCTCTTGGTCCTCTCCAGTCAGACTTACCACACCCACCCCTCTACTCGATGGCTCTTACTGAGGTCACCAATGACCTAGGCTGTCACTTCTTGGAATGCTCTTTTCACACTCATCAGCCAAAGTCAACAGCCGGTTCTCTGTCCTAACCTTATGGGGCTGGCTAGCAGGCTTTGGCCAGATGGACCATTTTCTCCTTCTGGAAACTCTTTCTTCACTAGGCTTCAGTGAAACCTCTCTCTTGGAGTCCCCTATCCATGGTTTCCTTTTCCTTCTCCTGATAATCTCTTCCCTGGGTGGCAATCCAAGTGATGCTTTTATAAACACGTGCTTAATCACATCACTATCCGTCTGATGGCCTCCAGTGATGTGTTGGGTGATATCCAAACTCTTAGCGTTATCTATGGTTTGATTCTGCCTTCCTTGCCCAACCATCAAGGCAGTAGGAGCCCTTCTTTTCTGCTTATCCACCATGCTGCAGCCTCACTGACCTCCTGCTATCCCTCACACTCCCTGGGGGCTTTGTGAATTGTTGTCACTTCTTGGAATGCTCTTTCCACAGTCATCAGGCAGCTGCCTCCTCTTTGTGGGGACCTCGGCCCGCCCGGCATTAATCTCTCAGGAAACCTTCCCTAACACCAGTAGAGTAGCCTTTTCCTTCAAAGCACTTTCTATTCTATTTTTGTCTTCAGAGCCCATACTATCTGAAATTCTCTTTTTTGTTTCTTTACTGGAATGTGCATTCATTAAATTGATTTATCTCATCACAGTGGCCCTATGTACCTAGAATAGCATGTAGTAGGACCTCAATACATATTTGTAGACCAACTAGCTGACTTTTATTAAATTATTGTCCCATAGACACGCGTGCATGCACAAGCACACACACACCTCACTGAGGGTCACACATTACTTCTGACCTTACCTCTCACTAGTCTTTCCTTGCTCACTCTGCTATAATGAAAATAGGCCTAAACCCCACTGGAACCTTTGCTGTGGCTGTTCTCGCTGCCTAAAGCACTTTTCTTTCATAAGTTCCTAAGGTGAACCCCCTTTTTTGAATCTTTGTTCAAATATCATGTCCCTAATGAGGCCTACTTGGTGCTTCATATTTAAAATTGTGGCTCAGTCAATGGAGTGTGCAACTCTTGATCTCAGGGTTGTAAGTTCAAGCCCCATGTTGAGTGTAGAGATTACTTAAAAAAAATTGGGGTGCCTGGATGGCTCAGCCAGTTAAGTGTCTGCCTTTGGCATAGGTCATGATCCCAGGATCCTGGGATCCAGCCCAGCATCAGGCTCCCTGCTCAGCAGGAAGCCTGCTTCTCCCTCTCCCTCTGCCTGCTGCTCTGTCTACTTGTGCTCTTTATCTCTCAGTCAAATAAATGAATAAACAAAATCTTTTAATAAATAAATGAATAATCTATCTTTAAAAGAAAAAAGAACATTACCTATAAGGGGCACATGGCTGGCTCAGTCAGAAGAGAATATGACTCTTTATCTTGGGGTTGTAAGTTCAAACCCCAAGTTGGGTGTAGAGATTACTTAAAAATAAAAAATCTTAAAAAAGAAGAAAAACCTATAATTTACTACTGTCCAACAGTGGCTTCCAGAAAGTAACAGAGAGGGACGCCTGGGTGGCTCAGTTGGTTAAGCGGCTGCCTTCGGCTCAGGTCATGATCCCAGCGTCTTGGGATCGAGTCCCACATCGGGCTCCTTGCTCGGCAGGGAACCTGCTTCTCCCTCTGCTTCTGTCTGCCTGTGCTTTCTCTCTCTAACAAATAAAAAAAATCTTTAAAAAAAGAAAAAAAAAGAAAAAAAGAAAGAAAGTAACAGAGAAACAACCTCTTACTAAGACAAAGCTGGGTATTCTTTTTTTTAAAGATTTTTCTTTATTTATTTGACAGACAGAGATCACAAGTAGGCAGAGAGGCAGAAAGAGAGAGAGAGAGGAAGAAGCGGACTCTCTGCTGAACAGAGAGGCCGGTGCCGGGCTCAATCCCAGGACCCTGAGATCATGACCTGAGCAGAAGGCAGAGTCTTAACCCACTGAGCCACCCAGGCACCCCAAATCTGAGTATTCTTATCGCAGTTAAAGAGAAAGAGGGCACACTACCATGACAGTCTTGGAGCTCAGAGGCTGATGTTGGATTATTTATGAGTTCTGAGAATCTGGGGTGAAGGTAGGTCTCTCATTATGGGGGCTTAATCAGGGTAGTATAAAGATCATGGTATATTTTAGAATTAGTAGATACAGCAAGGACTGTAGGTGAATATTTCAAAGGCTCTTGGAAAGTAAGCACTCATTTGATTGAACTGTTCAAATGGGTTTCAAGGGGTGCCTGGGTGACTCAGTGGGTTGGGGCCTCTGCCTTCGGCTCAGGGTCCTGGTCTTGAGCCCCCCATCAGGCTCTCTGCTCGGGGCAGGGAGGAGTCTGCTTCCCCTTCTCTCTCTCTGCCTGCCCCCTAACTTGTGATCTTTGTCTGTCAAATAAATAAATAAAATTTTAAAAAATCTTCAAATGGGTTTCTAGAAGAACAGAGATAAGAAAGTTTGTGATAATATTTGTTTATGTAGGTAGGAGGGATCTTTCTCTTTTTAATGGCCACAAAAATCTCCCAGAGAAGATTTATGGTATGTTTACCCTGATCTCTTTCCTAGGAATAGATTAGAATAGTCCCTGGTGTACAGTAAGTCTTCAATAAATAATTGTTGGATAGATGAAGAGTACTGGCAGTATTTTTATTCGCCAAAATGAAAACTGCCATCCCAACAAAAAAATTTTTCATGCTATAATGGAAAAAATTATTTTAGTTTTACAATCTTGTAGTCAATTCTATTATAGAATTCACTTTGCTTCTCCAGCCAAAAGAATTACAAATGATTTCTGTTTAACAGTTAGTGAAATGAAAGAAAATATTTGCAAAAGGCATATCTGATAAAAGACAGACATCCAAAATATACAAAGAACTCTAAAAACTCAATGAAAAGGAAACAACCAACTCAATTTAGAAGTGAGCGAAAGACCTGAACAGACACCTCACCAAGAAATATATAAATGGGAGATAAGCATATAGAAAGATGCCCTACATCATATGTCATTAGGGAAATACTAATTAAAACAACAATGAGATACCACTACACAGTTACTGGAAGGGCCAAATTACAGAACACTGACACCACCCACTGCTGGTGGGACCATTGCTGGTGGGAATGCAAAATGGCACAGCCACTTTGGAAGACAGTGTGTCAGTTTCTTACAAAACTAAACATATTCTTACCATATGATTCAGCAATTGTGCTCCTTAATACTTAACCTGAGTGAGCTGAAAACATCTCCACACAAAAACCTGCACATAAATATTCACGGAGGCTTTATTTATACTTGCCAAATTTGGCAAGCAACCAAGATGTCCTTTAGTAGGTGAATGGATAAACTGTGGTACACCCAGACAATGGAATATTATTCAGCACTAAAAAGAAATGAGCTAGAACTAGCAAATTGATTCAGTAAAGTTGCTGGCTACAAAATCAATACATGAAGTTTAGTTGTATTTCTATATACCAACAAATAATTATCAGAAAGAGAAATCAAGAAAACAATCCCATTTACAATACCATTAAAATGATACTTACAATAGCATTAAATTACACTCCCTGGTTTCAAGCCATATTCCGAAGAAATAGTAATCATAGTAGTGTGGTATCGGGATGCCTAGCTGGCTTAGTCTGTGAAGCATGCAACTCTGGATCTCAGAGTCATGAGTTCAAGCCCCACATTGGGTGCAAAGCTTACTTAACAAAAAACAAACAAACAAAAACAGTGTGGTATTGGCATAAAAACAGGTCAATGGAACAGATTAGAAAATATACAATGGGGGAAGGACAGCATCTTCAATAGTGGCGTTGGGAAAACTGGACAGCCACATGCAAAAAAATGAAACTCACTCCTATCTTACACCAGACACAAAAATCAACTCAAAATGGATTAAGACCTGGGATGCCTGGCTGGCTCAGTCAGTAGACTATGCGACTCTTTATCTCAGGGTCATAAGTTTGAGCCTCATGTTGGGTATAGAGCATACTTTTTTTAAAAATGTGGGGGCACCTGGGTGGCTCAGTTGGTTAAGCATCCAACTCTTTTTTTTTTAAGATTTTATTTATTTATTTAACACAGAGAGATCGAGATCACAAGTAGGCAGAGAGGCAGGCAGAGAGAGAGGAGGAAGCAGGCTCCCCACTGAGCAGAGAGCCTGATGTGGGGCTCAATCCCAGGACCCTGGGATAATGACCTGAGCAGAAGGCAGAGGCTTTAACACACTGAGCCACCCAGGCGCCCCTAGGCATCCAACTCTTGATGTCAGCTCAGGTCATGATCTTGGGGGTCATGGGATGGAGTCCTGTGTCAGGCTCTGCACTCAGTGCTGACTCTGCTTGTCCCTCTCCCTCTGCTCCTTCCCCCCGCCTCTCTTTCAAATAAATAAATAAATCTTTAAAAAATATTTTTTTAATGTATTAAGACCTGAAACCACAAAACTCCTAGAAGAGCACATAGGGAGTAAGCTCCTTGACATTGCTCTTGGCAAGACTTCTGCTATGACACAAAAAGCAACTACAACAATAGCAAAAATAAGAAAAAAAAGAAACAGGACTACATCAAACTTGAAAGCTTTTGTACGACAAGAGAAACCATCAACTAGATGAAAAGGCAACCTACAGAATGAGGAAAACATTTGCAAATCATAGTTTGGTAAGGTGTTAATATCCAAAATACACAAGGAACTCATATAATTTAATGACTAAAAAACAAATAACCCAATTTAAAAATAGGCAAAAGATCAGCATAAGCATTTTTCCAAAAAGGACATACATATGGCCCACAGGTGCATGAAAAGGCACTCAACATCACTAATCAGGGAAAATGCAAGTCAGAACCACAATGAGCTATCACTTCACACCTGTTAGAATGGTCATCATTGGGCGTGGATGGCTCAGTGAGTTACATGTCTGCCTTTGGCCCAGGTCACGATCCCAGAGTCCTGGGATCAAGTCCCACATTGGGCTCCCTGTGGAGGCTGCTTCTTCCTCTCCCTCTGCCCCTCCTCCCCCACTCATGCGTGCACACGCTCTCTCTCTCTCTCTCTCTCAAATAAATAAATAAAATCTTAAGAAAAAGAATGGTCATCATCAAAACAATAAGATAACGTGGTGGCAAGGATGTGGAGAAAAGGGAACCTTCTTGCCATGTTGGTGGGAATGTAAACTGCTACAGCCACTATGGAAACCAATATGGAGGTTCCCCAAGAAATTAAAATTAGAACTACCTTATGATCTGGCGATCCCACTTCTGGGTATATATCCAAAGGAAATGAAATCATTATCTCGAAGAGGTACCTATATTCCCATGTTCATTTCTGCACTATTCATAATAGTCAAGGTATGGAAACAACCTAAGTATCCATCAACAGATGAATGAGTAAAGAAAATGTATGTGTGTGTGTATACACAATATATATATACATATAAATGTGTGTATGTGTATATGTGTATGTGTTTGTATGTGTGTGTGTATATAATATATATGAAATATGGACTGTTATTCAGCTTTCAAAAAAGAAAGAAATTCTGTCATTTGTGACAACATGGATAAACCTGGAGGGTATTATACCAAGTGAAATAAACCTGACAGAGAATGAAAATACTGCATGGTATCACTCATGTGTGGAACCAAAAAAAAAAAAAAAATTGAACACATAGAAACAGAGAGTAGAAAAGTGGTTGCTAGGGGGCAGAGGATGAGGGAAAAATAAGCTATCAAATCATGAAAAGACATACAAGAACCCTAAATGCATGTTACTTAGTGAAAAAAGTCCATCTGAAAAACTACATAGTGTGTGATACCCACTATAGAACATTCTAGAAAAGGCAGTTAAAAAAAAAAATCAGGGGTTTGCCAGGGGATAGAGAAAAGGAGAGATAAATAAACAGAACACAGAGGACTTTTAGTGCCATGAAATTAATCAGTACCATACTATGAAGGGCTAAAGTGATGCCATTTAGAGGC
>ML099726.1:50963-69166 GCA_003697995.1 Taxidea taxus jeffersonii
CTAACAAAGGATAGAAAAACAGCCAGTAAGGAAAACTCCCTGCCAGCAGTTTTCCGAACTGACCAACCCTCGTCAGACAACACAGCTTAAGTAACCTCAAACGCCAATCATTTTAAAGGTCGCCTATACATGTAACCATGTGACTGTGTACTCTTTGCACGCGAAATTGCCTTTATAATCCCTGTAAAATTCCAGCTGGGGGCTTCCTCCTAGACTCCGCTGTGTCGGTGTGTAGGACGAGGCCCGAGCTGCAGCCCACCTGAATAAAGCCTTGCTTTTGCATTTCGGAACGTCTGGCTCTCAGTGGTCTTCTTGGTGGTGGTCTTGCGATCTGGGCATAACATTGTAATGGTGGATACATGTCCTTATACATTTTTCAAAATCCAAAGATTGTACTATGCCACGAGTGAACTCTAATGTAAACTGTAGACTCTGGGAAATGATGGTGTATCAGTGTAGCTTCATCAACTCTGGTGTGGAATATTGAATGTGGAGGATGGTGTGGGCAGGGGAGGGGGGCAGAGGTTATACAAGAACTTTGCATAACGCCTCACTCTTGCTGTGAACCTAAGCCTGCTCTAAAAAACAAAGTCTATTTAAAGGACAACAAAAAGTGAACGAATTTGGGGGAATATTTGACTTCCGATGATGCACGTTACTAGCTTTTCTCGAGATAGCCTAAAGCAATCAAAACCACATCTTGTTCCATAATCAGGAAGTAAATAAACTGAACCTGTAAATATATCCTGTTTACTTAAACAGATTTGTGAACTTTTGCCAACCTGGGCATAGATAAAGAGGGGAATTAGAAAACTCCATGGCTGTAGGCATTCTTAAATGCTGGGACGCTTCGCTGAGAAGCCCGCTAAGAACTTAGAAATAAAGAGGAAAGACTGCCCTTGTAAATGTAGGCAATTAAACTATTATTGTGTGCACAGAGATACAATGAGCTAAAAAGAAGAAACCAGGGCACCTGGGTGGCTCAGTCAGTTAAGCGTCTGCCTTGGGCTCAAGTCATGATCCCAGGGTCTTGGGATCAAGATTGCCTCAGGCTCCCTGCTCAGCAGGGAATCTGATTCTCCCTCTACCCATCCCCCTGCTCATGATCTCTCTCTCTCTCACTCTTCCTGTCTCTCAAATAATAAATAAATGAAATCTTTTTAAAAAAGAGAGAGAGAGAGAAAGAGAGGGTGGCTCAGTTGTTAAGCGTCTGCCTTTGGCTCAGGTCATGATCCTGGTGTCCTGGGCTCCCTGCTCAGCAGGGAGACTGCTTCTCCCTCTCCACTCCCCCTGCTTGTGTTCTTTCTCCAGCCGTCTCTCTCGGTCAAATAAATGAATAAAATCCTTTTAAAAAATCATAATAATAAAAAATAAAGAGAGAGAAATGGTCTTCCAGGGTGGAAAGGTGGTTTCCAGGGAAAATATCAATATAATTTAAGAAGGAAAGGTGTCAATCAGAGAGACTGAACTGTCACCAAGAGGAACATCGCCATCATCACCTTCACTGTCAAAGCAATGGGTAAGCTCTGTTGAGCTCAGACCATGGAATAAATATTGTTAATTATCACAACTTGTTGAGGGAGTTGCCATTATGTCCATTTGCTTAGAAGGAAATTCAGTCTCCAAAATCCACATTCCTAACCAACAATTATGATGTACTACAGGGATTGGCAAACGTTGTCTGTAAAGCATCAGATAATAAATATTTTAGGGCTTATGGCCTCTGGAAATTTCTCAACTCTGCTGTTGGAGCAAGAAAGAAGCCAGATACAGCATATAAATGCAGACTCTGGCTGTGTTCCAGTAGAACTTTGTGAACACTGAAATTTGAATTTCATATATTTTTCATGTGTCATGAAATATTCCTGTTTTTATTTTTTTCCAAACATTTAACAGTGTAAGCACTATTTCTCACTTGAGGACTTATAAAAACAGGCATCAGAAGAGGTTTGGTCCTGGAACCCTAGTTTGCAAATCTTTGGTGTGGACACATTAATACTAATATCCAGTGTCTATTGAAGACTGACCAGGTGCCAAGGCAGCACCGGGCTTTCCTGAGAATGACTCATGTTATCTTCATAGAAACCCCATGAAGTAGTTACCTGTATGTATAGAGGAAGAATTGAGTCATGGATAAGTTAAGTAGCATGTCCAAGGTCACAGAGCTAGATCGTGTTGAGTGGGGATTTGAATTCAGGTAGCCTGACTCTAAAGTCTGCACATTGAACCATCATGCTTAACGGCCTTCCATTAAACTTTGAACTTTAGTGCCTCACTCTCTCTCCTTCTGTCCAAGCCCATAGGCTTCACCTTGTCCCTCTAAAAGGCCCACTGGGTCTGCCTTTGCTTCAGCTCTGGCCCGTAGCTTGATAGTTTTCCCAGCTCTTTTCCTAGATCCTCTTCATCCTTCAGCAGCTCCATCCCAGGACCCCGAGATTGGGACCTGAGCCAAAGGCCGACACTTAACTGACTGAGCCCCCCAGGTGCCCCTTAGGCTTGGGTTTTTTGAAGTTAGCTACTAAGGCACTGAATCACCTCAGTCTAATAATGGTCTCCTTGTTAATTTTGCATTTGTGATAATAGAATAAAATGGAGAAAGCATTGCCAAAAGGTCATTTAAAATGGAGCCAGGGAACCTGGCTGGCTTAGGCAGCGTAGGCAGGCAACTGGAGATCTTGGAGTTGTGGGTTCCAGCCCTGCCCTGGGTGTAGAGACTCCTTGAAATTTTTTAAAAAAATCATATATATATATATAAATATGTCTGTATATACGTATAGCATACCTGTATATACATATGAGATCTACTTTTTGTCATTGTTTTGCAAAATACACTTTTTTCATGGAATAAAATAAATAAATACATCTTTTAAATTAAAAGAATAATAATAAAATGGAGCCAGGATGATATTGAGGAAGCGAGGCTTATGCGTGTCTTCCGTGTCAAATTTTGGAATTTTTGCTGAGCTCAGCTAAGAGCCAAGGCATCTGCTATATGTTAAAATATACACAAATGGACCTTCTGCCTGACACTGGCTCCAGCAACCAATCACAGATGGACGAGTTGCTTTACCAGCCGCACTCACACTTCGTGCAAAACTTCACATAAATTCCCTCTTTCCTCTTTAAAAACTCTGTAACCTCCTTTGTCTCTCCAGAGCACACTCACTTCTGATTCCAGCTGGATCAGGGGCCTCTGATTGTAATCCCTAGGACCCCAAATAAACACATATTTTATTCCGCAGCTGCAGTTCTGTTTCTCGTCCGTAGACACTTGCTACTCATAGGAGAACTCCCGTTCCCTGCAAAGGATGAATTATTTCAGTGGATCGAAAAAATAATTCCTCTGCTCATGATGTGACTTCTCAGGCACTGTAACCGGTGTGGGCCTCTGATGGCACCACGTGAATACTTCTGGCCTGTGAGGGTTTTTTGGTTTTTGTTTTTGTTTTGTTTTAAGATTTTATTCATTCATTTGACAGAGCCAGTAGACAGAGAGGCAGGCAGAGAGGAGGAAGCAGGCTCCCGGCCAAGCAGAGAGCCCGATGCGGGGTTCGATTCCCGACCCCGAGACCATGCCCTGAGCGGAAGGCAGAGGCTCAACCCACTGAGCCCCGCAGGCGCCCCTGGCCTGAGTTTTTATTCGAAGTCACTTCCGCGTTTATCCATTAATTAGCCTTCTCGGGAACGCCCCGGGCTCGGACGGCGTCTAGTTATTCCGCATCTTCCCCAGAAGGTGTCGCTGGTCCTTGAAGAGGGAAGGTCTTATTTGGCCATCAGCCAATTAGGCGGTAGATTTTCCTTCAGGTATTGCTCCTGGGAGCATCCAGACAGAGCTGTGCTGACGAACTTTCAGATTGGTGCCCCTGACTTCCTCCGTTTCAATCTCTTTATCCTCTGGTTAAACACCCTCTCCACCACCCCCGCCCCTCACCTCAGCTTCCAACACTGGCCCAACTTCGCAGTCCTGGGCAGCCATTTGCTCACGGTGACCCCTCCTCAGCCTACCTGGTCTGTTACATCACAGGGAGCCCCACTCCTAGAGATCTTCTCCAAAACACACGCATGTCACCAGAAGCATAGATGATACTGACGTCATTTGCGAATATATGTGAGGTTCTGTGGGGTGCGGAGCCGGCAGCCAAGAAGGAATTCTTGAGACCTCTTGGGTACAAGATAATGGTTTTAGTCAGGCCCGGGGATGGGACCTGTGGGCAGAAAGAGGGACTGCTGCCTGAGGCTCCCTTCTGCAGGGGATTGTGAGGAGCAAATGACGATATACTTAGGGGTGGGGGGAGTAAAGATACGGGAAATCCCAAAAGGATTCAGGACTCTGCTAAAGAAGACGCCGGATACCAGAGGCCTTGCTATTTGCCAAACCAATTGTTTTTCCCTCTAGCAAGGTTATTAACACTAAGACAGTCAGGATCTTCCTGGAGGAACGTTTTATTCTGCCTGCCTCAAGGAGTTGTCAGTGGGCTGCCGGCTATAAGGACATTTAATTTTATCTACATTTCCTTCTGCTTTTGTTTCCACATCAAGATGTGTGAGTGGAAGTTTTATAAATGTTTTTTTTCCCTGTCTCTATTTCTCAAACTTTCTCTGAATTGGTTACACTATTTTATAATGTAAAATCAAAAATATTTTTTTATTAACATAGAATGTACTATTTTTTTCGGGGGTACAGGTCTGTGAATCATCACTCATACAATTTGCAGCAATCATGGTAGCACATACTCTCCCCAATGCCCATCACCCAGCCACCCCATCCCTTGCCCTCCAACCTCCTGCAACCCTCAGTCAAATCAAAAAGATTTTTTAAGGAAGGCTAAGTTATTACTAGGTCAGGGATGACATCATTCTATGCTCAGTCGTTTGTACGTAGTCTTCCTGGGTTTTGCTGTTATTGAGTACCACCTGCGTGATTACATACTTAATAGCTTCTATTAAATTTATTCATATTTTTAAAAAGTCAAAAAAGTACATCTTAAAGAAAATCCCACATGACATAAAATGGAAAATGCATCTGCCACAAATATAAAGTAACTAAAAATAAACACAACAGAAAGAACAATATTCTCCAGTCTGCTTTAATACTGTCGCCTGCTGGAAGCAGGATCCTTTGTTAAAAGGATAATTAGCAAGTGTTAGGGATCTTCTCTTTTACTTAATCAGTATGATTGAAGGAGCATTAAGTCATTGTTAATTAATACAGTGGCTCTCATATCTTTTATTGGGTCTATTTGCATTTTAATGAAGTAATCTCAGAGACAATACCTTGGTTGAAGGGAAAGAATTCTCTCCAAGTTGCATCTCAGGTGCAGGGGACTGGTGGGGGTGGAAGAGGTCTGCATGTGCCCACGGTAGGGCTGGAGTGGGTGAGCAGGCTGCCTTTTCCTGAAGGTCCTGTATCCAATGGTGGCATGCTACACTGTCTGGCCTTGGACGTAGGCCTCACAGGCAAGGAGTAAGGTCCAGAGGTGAGAGAACCCTTATTCCCGGGCCTGGCTCACTCAAGTCCTTTACACAGGCCTGGCCACAGCTCCATGGCTACTCCTACAAACATTCACAGAGGGAAAGCATGCATGTCTCTCTCGTTCTTCCAGAAACACTGAAGACAGATGGAAGAGAAACATACAGCCAAATGGAGAGCTAACAGAGTTCCACAGGAGTCAACGTCCTGCCACACTCGATTTGCAGCTCTTTTCCCCCCTTCACTTTATCCTTTGCTTGTTGCCGCAGTTGCTGGCGTTCCTGGACTTGGGTCCTTGGAGCCAGCAAAGCTAGAAATGAGGCTGGACCCCAGATTTAAAAGCCCAGGCAAGGCTTCATTGGGACTTAGGCTCGAGTACAAGAAAAGGCAGCAGAAAAGAATCCTCAGGCTGAGTCTCCAAGGAGAGGTTGAGGGGAGTTTTTTAAAGAAACTTGGGTGAGGGGGGCCTGGGTGGCTCAGTCAGTTAAGAGTCGGCCTGCCTTCAGCTCAGGTCATGATCCCAGGGTCCTGGGGTCAAGGCCCTGACGGGCTCCCTGCTCAGCGGCAGTCTGCTTCTTCCGCTCCACCCCCTCCTTCCCACACTCATTCTCTCTCTCTCAAATAAATAATCTTAAAAAAAAAAAAAAAAAAAAAAGGAACCAACAAATGCAGCAAGCTAGGTAGGAAAAGGGTGCTGTCTAAGCATGGGAAAGTGGGTAGTTATTAGCACCTTGGAGTTCAAGGTCATGCTTCTTTGTGAGTCTAATTAATGTGTCTAATTAACATGTTAAATCTCCACCCCTAGGCGTGATTTTTAGTATTATAATGAGGGAGAGAGTCGGTGAAAGTTCAGGACTAGGGTTCATGTTGGTGCAAACTGGTTGGGACCGGTCTGGGTTTGCTGGTTAGCTGGTGCTTTCCTTTGCAAGAAAAGTGGTAACACCTCCCAGGCTGCAGGGAGTTTCTCCCGTGCTCAGGGGCTTGTGCCCAAGGTCCCCGACTGGCTCACTGTCACTAATTACGAATGAAGATCTAAAGAACAGATAAATCTATTAACATGTAGTAAAATGAGCTCTAGATTTGGGAGCAGAGGACCTGAGATCTGACGCTCTTTCAACATTCCTTTGCCGTCTGATTACCATGAACAATTTATCCCATCACAGAGCGTATCTCTTCCAGTAAATCTTCAAGTCTCTCGGCCTTGTTTGAATGGATTAGCCTCGGAGGTCCACAGTTAGTTCCTGTGTAAGAGGAGAACCGTAATGTCTATCCGCTCTGGATGGACGGGGTCTGGATGGCTTGATGGTCAGCTCTTATACTCATCAAGTCAATGACCACAGAATCTTATGAATCAGAAAAAAGCCAGCCATAAGTTGGTACCTCATTCCGCAGCCCAAGGCAGTGAGGAGCAAGTGGCAGCCAAGAAGACAAGTTACTTACAGAAAACCACTATGCACGATCAGGAAGCTGAGGATCATTTTTACTGAGTAGGGCCACTCCTCAGAGAGACTGCAGGTTCAGTACTAGACCATGGCAATAAAGTAAATATCTCAACAAAGTGAGCCAAATGAATATTTTGGTTTTCTGGTGCATGTAAAAGTTATGCTTACCCTATACTGTAGCCCCTTAAGTATGCAATAGCATTAGATCTAAAAAAAAAAAAAAAAGCCCATAAATAAAGTATTGCTAAAAAATGCTAACCCATTGTCTGAGCTTTCAGCAAGTCATAATCACTGATCATAGGTCACCCTAACAAATATAAGAAGAAGAAGAAAGTTTGTGGGGCACCCGGCTCACCCAGTCAGAAGAGCATATGGCTTGATCTTAGGGGTCATGAGCCCCACTTTGGGTGTAGAGATTATTAAAAATAAATAAACTTCAAATATCTTATTTTTTTAAGATTTTATTTTTATTTGCCAGAAAGAGACAAAGAGAGGGAACACAAGAAGGGGGAGAGGAGAGGAAGAGGGAGAAGCAGGCTTCCCACCAAGCAGGGAGCCCAATGTGGGGCTGGACCCTAGGACCCTGGGATCATGACCTGAGCCAAAGGCAGACACTTAAAGACTGAGCCACCGAGGCGCCCCCCAACCCCCCAAATTTTAAATACTAAAAGAACTACCTCCAATTTGTAAAAAATGCAGTTGTCTACAAAATGCAACAAAGTGAAACGCAGTGTGAGTTATGCCTGAATTTACTCCTTACAATAGCGTCATGAATTCATGTCTGTTACTACTACCACTTTACAGGTGTAGAAATCAAGGCACAGACAATCTAGGTCATTTGTTCCTAACCATAATCAATAAGCGGTAGAGAAAATTTTGAATTGCACTAACGCTCCGCTTAGGGAAATAAGCGTAAGAAGATATACAAAACACTGCCTTGCCCTTGAAACCCTCCACCCTACACTAAGCCAGGTAGAAGACAGAGCCAAATAAGGATATTAGGTGGAATGGTTCCTTCTGCATGGGGATGTGTGTGCCAAGAGCCAGGATCAGGGCGTCCAGCCATCCACATCTGTACCAGGGACTCCCTGGGAGGGAACAGAAAGGGTCAAGCAAATAGAGCAGCACAGCTTCCAAAGATGGCTTGATGGTCCCTTTCATGCCTGATCTGCCTGTGTGTTCTGACATTGATCAAATTTAGGATGCCCAATAGGGGACGGTGGACATGGAGCTCCTGATGTGCTGGAACAGGAAGCCCTCTGCCCTACTATGGGAGAGTCTTGCCCCTGTCAAATTAACTAAACAGGAAGGTCATTAGACAGCAGTGGTCTCTATTAGCAAACCAAAATCTAACTCTGGAAGTGACTCAGGGTTACAAAATGGAAGGGCAGCCCATCACAAGCAGTCAACTAGACATTAAGCTCTAGCCAAACAATAATTTCCTTGTTTCACCCTTGCCTTTTCTCTATACAAGTCTCTCCCCACTGTGGGTGGAGTACTCCTAACCACTTTTGGTTTGGCACTGCCCCATTTGGAAGTACATAAACTCTTTCTGCCTCCCTTTATCTTTTAATGCCCCCAATAGTCTATTCATGTCCTCAGAACTAACTTAACCCAAAATGCAAGACATAGAGGAGAAAGTTAGATGACCCCACAAAGAAGGTATAGGGACAAACCCCAAATATGGAAATGTTCTGTAGGAAAACAGACCTGTTTTCTCTACGTTGATGACATGGGGGTCAAAGGAGAAAAGACTACTTGAGGTGCCAGTACTAGGGAGACAGAACCTCAAGTAAGGTAGACCCTAGTTCAGAGAAGGCTGATTATGGGTGATGTAGTAGATAACACTGAGAAAAAGTCATTTAGTCAGGAGTAATGGCACTGTGGTCATATGAGAAATGTCATACTATAGAGATCTATTGTGCTTTCTGAGATTTGACATGACTTCAAGCATCTTCTTTATAATACTTGAGCAAGGGGCACCTGCATGGCTTAGTCGGTGAAGCGTCTGCCTTCAGCTCAGGTCATGTTCTCAGGTCATGATCTTGTTGGGTTTTTTTTTAAGATTTTATTTATTTATTTGTTTGTTTGTTTGATAGAGAGACAGAGCATGAGTGGAGAGAGCAGCAGAGGGAGAGGGAGAAGCAGACTCCCTGCTGTGTAGGGAGCCTGACATGGGACTCAATACCAGGACCCTGAGATCATGACCTGAGCTGAAGGCAAACTTTTACCTGAGTCACCCAGGTGCCCCTAAATAAATAAAATCTTGAAGAAGAAGAAGAAGAACAAGAGGAGGAGGAGGAGGAGGAAGGAGAAGAAGAAGACGAGGAGGGAGAAGAAGAGATGTTGTAGATCTTGGTGATTACATAACTGTTTACCTTGTCAAAATTCATAGATCTATGCAGCAAAAAAAATAAAAAATAAAAAAGCGAGTATTATTCCATGTAAATTATACTTTAATAAACCTATTTTTAAAAACAAAACAGGATGAGACCGAGAGCTAAAGAAGAGAGACAGGGGGAGAGGGGGGGAGGAGAAGGAAGAGAGGAGAGAAGGATACTCTGCAGAGAAGGCTTGAAACCTAGAGACCAAGAAAAACTCCGTGTGAATACTGACCAGTGTGAGGTCCTAAGTCCTTCTGAGAACCACAGTCTCCCTGTGTCTGTTTCCACAGCCTCAGGGAGGAAAACCAAAAGATAAATTCATTTTCGCTTCCCTCCCGTGTTCCCTCTGCTGTACTTCTGAGTGCTATACCTCTCTCTCTGCTGTCACCCCTCCTCCTCCTCGCCTTTTTCATTCTCTTGGGGAGACAGTCCCGTCTCTCCTCCTAGTCTCAGTGCTGGCTACTGAAAGCAGGGGCTGAAACATTTGATATCACCTTGATATAACTGGAACAGCCTGTTCCGGGGATGGAACAAGCTAGCAGTGACCCAGAGATTTTTGTTAAAGAATCTGACTGTACTGATCCAAGTTTAAATGAAAGAATGGATAAGTATTTTTGCTGCTAAGCAGTCTGGCCAAGAATTGATGAAAAAAACATTCAGGAAGAATTAAGTGGAAAACAGTGGGGTCCCCTTTCCAGCTCCTTCTAGCTGGTGGAGAATTCTTCCTGATTTCCATTTTGGCAAATGGGGGTCTCATATCTCACTGGGGGGGGGGTGCCCCAGAACCCCTCAGGACACCTTTCAGACAGGGAGAATTCCTTAATCACAACCTGCTTATTTCATCCTAAATTACAGTATTAAATGCTTTGCGGAGCTATCTTTTTCTTGAGAAAGTACATTTGTTAAAGACTGAAAGTTGATTGATTAGTAAAATAATAAACTGTCTTGTCTTCCTATGTACACCTTCAATTTCCATAGCTGCTTATTTCTTGTAACAAGAATTTGGGGACTAACAAGTAATCGAACTATTTGGATTTTGGAAGTATTGTTTTCATTTCATATCTTAAATTTTTATTTTTATTTTAAAGTTTATTTATTTATTTATTTTTAAGATTTTATTTATTTATTTGATAGATCACAAGTAGGCAGAGAAGCAGGCAGAGAGAGCGGGGGAAGCAGGCTCCCTGCTGAGCAGGGAGCCCGATGTGGGGCTGGATCTCAGGACCCTGAGATCATGACCTGAGCCAAAGGCAGAGGCTTTAACCCACTGAGCCACCCAGGCGCCCCTAAAGTTTATTTTTTAAATGTCAGAATGGGTGATCCATTCCAATAGGTCAAGAAGTGGGAGGGGCATTTGGCCGGCTCAGTGGCTAGACCATGTGACTCTTGATCTTGGGGTTGTGAGTTCAAGCCCCACGTTGGGTGTAGAGATTATATAAATAAAATCTTTTTTTTTTAAATAGGAAAAAATTAGAATGAAAAGTTTTCCTTCCCATCTACAGAGCACCCCTTCCCTAAAAGAAGTTTCTTTTGTATTCTTCCAGGGGTTGTAATGCATATGCATATGAGTATTTGCTTACCCCATTTTAAAGTGTAAACTTTCTATTGAAGTACATATTCCTGGGGACACCTCAGTGGCTAAGTTGGTTAAGCATCTGCCTTCAGCTCAGGTCATGATCTCAGGGGTCCTAGGATTGAGCCCTGTATCAGGGTCCTTGCTTAGTGGGAAGCCTGCTTCTCCCTCTCCCTCTGCCTGCTGCTCCCCCTACTTGTGCTCTCTCTCTCTGACAAATAAATAAAATCTTAAAAAAATAAAAAATAAATAAAGTACATATCCCTGGAGGAAAAAAAATGCACAAGTCATAAGTGATCAGCTCAATGGTTTTTCTTATCATGTAACCCTGGATCAACAAAGAAAACTTTACCAGAATCTCAAAGCCCATATCCAGTCATTAACCAGACCAGGGCTCAAACCCTTCCACACTTTATCCTAATTTCTACCATCATAGGCCAAATTTTATATAATACAGTGTGTATCCCAATGTACCTAGCTCTTTCCTTCAACAATGTGTCTGTGAGATTCATCTCTGTTATATGTAGTAGTAACCGATTTGTTTTTGCTGTTAAATAGTATCTCATTGTGTAAATAATATACTTCACTTGATCTGTTCTACTCTGTGTGGACACCTGGGTATGGGGCTATGACGAGTAGTGCTGCTATAATTGCTGTCTTTTTTTTTTTTTTTTTTTTTTAGCTTTTATCTATTTATTTGAAAGAGAGCAGGAGCAATGGGGAGGGGCAGAGGGAGAAGCAGGCTTCCCGCTGAGCAGGCCAAACCCAATGTGGGACTAGATCCTACAACCCTGGGATCTTGACCTGAGCCACAAGCAGGCACTTAACTGACTGAGCCACCCAGACAGCCCCTTTTTACTTTTTTAAAGATTTTATTTTTTAAAGTAATCTCTCCATAAAATGTAGGGTTTAACTCACAACCCCAACCAAATCAAGAGTTGCAGGCTCCACAGACTGAGCCAGCCAGACGCACCATGTTCCTGCCTTTTGGTGAGTAGCACGCAAGCAGTTGTGTTGCACTCCTAGGACAGGACTCACAGGATCACAGGATTCGTGTATTCGGCTTCTATACATGCTGACAAAGAGACCATATTCCCATCAAGGCTGTCTGCGCTCTAGTTGCTTTATATCCTCAGCAACACTTGATTTTGACTAGTTTTTGCATTGTAGTCATGCTTCTGAGTGGCTTCCATACCTTTTCTTAAAGAATAATAGCCAAATAACTTCTCACATTTGCAGGTCATTTGAATAGCCTCTTAGTAATAGGTATTTATTTAGGACTTCTGCCCATTTTAAAAAAACAAGCTTTTTTTTTTTTAACTGATCAGTAGTTCTTTACATTTCTGGCTATGATTTGTTTTTGTAGTTGGCACTTTTCGTTCCCTGCTTTAAAAATCTTTGCCTTCCCAGGGCACGTGGGTGGCTCAGTGGGTTAAGCTTCTGCCTTCAGCTCAGGCCCTGGTCTAGGGTCCTGGGATCCAGCCCTGCATTGGGCTCTCTGCTCAGCGGGGAGCCTGCATCTCCCTCTCCCACTGCCTGTCGCTCCCCCTGCTTGTGCTCTCTCTCTGTCAAATAAGTAAATGAAATCTTAAAAAAAAAAACAAAACTTTTTTTGCCTTCCCTAAGCTTATGAAGATATTTATCTGTGCTTCTTCTATTAGATCAATTGTTTTGTTTTCAGATCTCTAATCCTTCCAAGCTGAGGGCTTTTATTTTTTTTCAAGTTGACTTTTAGTTGTAAACTAGGAGTCAAGATTCATTTTTTTTCCATATGAATATCCAGTTAACTTAGCACCATTTTTTGAAAGAGATGTCTTTTTTCTACCACACTACAGCATAAATCAGTTATGAATCATTGCCTGTTATGTGTACATTTCTGGAATCTGTCTTACTGGTCTATATGCCTTTTGTTGCACCAGTAACACACAGATTTCACTACTAAAGCTTCACAGCTTTACTGAGGTATAATTGATTAAAAAAAAAAAGTATAAGATATGTAAAGTGTGCAATGTGATGATTTGATGTATATTGTATCAATTAGCCCATCCATCACCTCACTTACTCACCTTTATTTCTTTACTTGGTGAAAACATTTGAGTGCTACCATCTTAGCAAATTTCAATCAGACCATACAGCATGTTCGCCACTAGAGTTGCCATGCTACACATTTGATCTTCAGACTGTATCCATCTATACTGAAAGTCTGTATCCTTTTACTCTCCTCTCCCTCTCCCTATTTCCTCCACCCCCCAGCAACCACTTTTCTACTCTCCCTTTCAATGAGTTGGACTTTTTTCCATAATAAGACTTGGTATCTGATAGTTTAAATCCTTTATCATTGTTAGGCTTCAGGATTGCCTTGGCTCTACTTGGCCCTTTGCATTTTCATACAAATTTTAGACGCAGTTTGACCCCCTCCCCCATCCCTTTTTAACCTAAATCATAGCAGAACAAACATACAGGTCTCCATCTTGTTTTTTTCCCATATGTTGGAGGTTTTTATATAACTACCTAAAGAGCTTCCCTATTTTTTTTTTTGAAAGCTGAATAGTATTCTATAGGATGGATGAGACATAATTTATTCTATCGACTGCTGTTGAGGGGTAGTTAGGTTAATTCCAATCTTTTGCTCTCACTCATACCTCCAATGAAGACATTTAGGCTTCATGGAAATTGTTTTCTTTGGTGGTCATCAATGTAAGTTCAAAGATACTAGTAACTTATTATTATTCATCTACTGGGAATAATAAAATAACAACACAGGATATGATTAGGAAGAATCTTATGTGGCTTTTGGCCAATATTTGCCATTTTGGTAAGTATAGTAGTTGATGTTAAAAATAACCTGATGTGGGGGCCCCTGAGTGGATCAGTTGTTTAAGCGTCCAACTCTTGATTTCAGCTGAGGTCATGATCTCAGGGTCCTGAGATCAAGCCCAGTGTCTGGCCCTGTGCTGGGTGTGAAGCCTCCTTAGATTCTCTCTGCTTTCCCCCACCCCACACCTCTCTTTAAAAAACCCAAAAAACAAAAAACCCTTGATGTAGGAAATAGGTTGGGATTCAGAGCCAATAGCCAAGAAAGAATTCTTGAGACATCTTCTGTGCAAAAAGTTAGTTTGATTAAAGCACGGGGACAGGAACCGTGGGCAGAAAGAGTTGCACTGGGGTCATGAAGAGTGGCTGATGATATACTTTCAAGTTGGGAGGGGTTGAGGGATAGCGTAAGTCTCTAAGGAATTTTGGAAGCAAGGTTTCCAGGATCTTGGGGGGCTAAGCTATTGTTAGGAAAAGGTCATTTACTACTGTCTAGTAAAACCCTAGTCATGAGACCCTTCAGATGTGTACAGGTGTGCCACAGACTTGGGGGATGATTGCTAACATAGATGCTGGGGGTAGAGATATAGGGAGTTCCAAAGGAATTTTTATATATTACAGAAGACTTACAGGACCCTAGGGGGTCCAGCTAAGATTGCCTTTTGCCCTTAGGGGAGTGTCAACTTTGAGGCAGTTGAGTTTCTAGAAGAAGGTCACTCTGCCTGTTTCAAGGATTTGTCAGCGGGCTGTAAGCAGCAAGGAAACCTAAGTTTTCTCTTTTGCCTTTGTTTCCCACATTATAACTAACGTCTGTACAGAGCTTTAGGGCGAAAGAGTTATTTAACAGAATCATTCTACATACATCACTTTCACCAACGAGGCAGGGATATATTTTTTATCAATTTCATGTTACAGAAAAAGTGCAAAGAGGCTGAGTGACTTGCCCAAGGTTTAGAAGCAGTGAGATGGGGTAGCTGGGAATTGAATTCCAGCTACCTGACTTGATGTCTTGTGTAAAGGCAGCCAAGCTATTATAAACAATTAAGCAATTAATTATAATATAAACAATTAATATAAGCAATTATATAACAATTAATATAAGCAATTATAACACATCAGAGCTCACTCCATATTGCAAACTCCATGACATAATTTTTTAGATTAACTGCTCAAAACTAAAGCCAAGCTTTCCAATTACAACTTAATTTATTAAATATAATCATGACTCTTGGGAAAGTTACATTTTAGATGCAACTGTCTTTGCAACTTAGATTAGGTTAGCAAACTTTGAACAGATTTGAAGCAAAAATATTCTATTGCTCCACCTAGGGTCAAAATAAAGACATGTACCAAGGTTCTGGTTCAATTAATATTTTCCACATCAAGTAGAGAGTGGGCCAAAACTTAATCTTAGATAACTCCGCATTTATTTTGCCAAATAAATACTTAATTGTACTTAGTGACTGTTTTACCTGACTCTGTTTCTGAGGTGGAGTGGCTTTAGCTTCTGTTTAAAAAAAACAGAGCGGACACACCAGGGTCCTGGGGTTTCAGCGGAGCTTCACCTTGGTTGAAGGAGCTGTGTAGGAATCTTATCCCCAGCCAACTCCGGGGACAGGGACTGGTTTTAAGTTCCGCAGGGTCAGTCACCGACCCAGGATCCTCCCCCTGAAGATCACTTCTTTTTCAAAGGGTCTGCATTGAACAATTTCAAGGAGTCCTTTAAATGCAATTATCTTAGGAGGGGCAGTTCAGTCTAAGTGGTCCTGACCCCCCACCCCCAACTGCTCCCTCCTATTCCATTCAGCTCTGTGACTGCCTGTTGTTTTTGCCGTCTAAAACAAGTTAAGCTTCGGAGGAAAGAGGAAGAAAGATGGCTAGGGGCTCTCCAGGCCCACTAAAGTGTCCTATCCAGCCTTTTCCACACTGCATTATTAATACAATAACAATGCTTACTTAGTTATCTGCAGCATGTGATTTTTAAAAATGCATAATACTAATACTGCTCGATTGACGTTTCTTGCATTTAATTATTAACTAGTAGAGATTCTGCAGTTTTAATGAGAACTAATGGTAACATATGAAACCGTCCACCTCCCCTCTCCCTACAAATCTTAGGGCCAATTCTAGCCACACCCACCTATTGGCAGGATGAGTGTACCTTTTCGGGCCAGGCTGTCGGTTCATCGATTACCCGGACTACCTCCTCCAGAGGTCCTGATGCAAATTCAGGGCTCCAGGGCGGAAGTGGGAGGAGCTTGAGTTTGGGGTTGGTAGTAGCTGTTCTACTGGTTTTGTCCTGAACTTCTCTTTCAGGTGAGATCATTTTGATCTGGAATCTGATGTTAGGTTCTCCTGAAGGCAAAAAGCAGTGCAGGCTCTAAATAGTTTTTAGATTTTATGAAACAAAGAAAGGTTCTCTGAGATCATCAGCCTCTCGAGGCCAGGGGAATGTGATCTGTCCAAATTATTATTTTTTTAATTTTTTTAAAAGATTTTGTTTATTTATTAGACAGAGATCACAAGTAGGCAGGGAGGCAGGCCGAGAAAGAGGAGGAAGGGAAGCAGGCTTCCTGCTGAGCAGAGAGCCGGATCCGGGGCTCGATCCCAGGACTCTGGGATCATGACCTGAGCCGAAAGCAGAGGTTTTAACCCACTGAGCCACCCAGGCGCCCCTGTCCAAATTATTTAGGTAATTATTTTTACTTATTTTTTTCCATCTCCCTTACTCCGTTTTTTTGTTTGTTTGTTTGATTCTCCAGCACTTTCCTTTCCCCAAAATCTCCAATCAGGCCTCATCAAGTTCATCTCCAGTCTTCAACTACAGCTTCATCAAGGAAACCTTGAAACCTGACAAAAAGTAAGTGCTCTGTTATATGCTCACTTCTTTGTCAATTTTAAAAAGATTCCTACCTATGTAAAAATTTCATTTTTTAATTAATTTTATATTAATGTTATGTGAAGGTGTGAAATATTTTAGGAACAAGTGGAATTTTGAGCAAGGGTCAACTCGTAACTTTTCCTTTGCTCTTATTTTGGGAAGTCCTGCTTTGGTTTACAGAAACTTGCCTTCCTTGTGGACTCCAAGCGTGCATCTTGGGTGTGAGTGAACTTGTCATTCTTCAGATGCACGCAAATAGGAACACCGTGGCCCACCACACGGAAAGCTGAAAACAACGTTCTGTGGGGTGAAAAAAAGACCGAGGTTCTCAATTGCACTTTTGAACAATAACTTGTGATTCATGCAACTTATTTAAGCTGTTTAAACATTGGTGTCCTTACAGGTTATCAAAAGATAATTTATTTGAGCAAAAATCAGCTGGATTCATGCAGCCTCAGACTGGAAGCGTTGAGAAGTGCTCTGCTGAGCCGAACGCCAGCAATGGCAGATGCAGGAAAAGAAGCTAAAGAAAGGAAAGAAAGCTATAGAAAGGAAATTATTTCATTGGCTATCGCTTAAAGCCTAGATGGCTGTGATTGATCATTTTTACTTTTGATTTCTTAACCTCGAGGCATTCCCGGCTTAGATTTTGGTTTGCTTATGCAGGTCACCAAACCATTAGGGCCATTTTGGTCCACTGGCCTCCTTGTCCAGTTAATTTAATGAGGTAAAATGGAGACAACACGTGACTCTCAAAATTATTGAAAAATTAAGTTAAAAAAAAGATGAAATCATCTAGTAAGTAGACATTCAATTCAATAAGTATTTGTTGAGTCTGTGTTAGTTTCAAGAACTTGGAACTAAATAATTGAGCAAAACAGACGAAAATATATCGCCTGATGCAATTAACATTCTAGTAAATTGCATAATAAGTAGGCACTTGGGAAAATAGGTCAGAAGTTAATAGAGCAGGGTCGCCTGGGTGGCTCAGTGGGGTAAGCCTCTGCCTTCGGCTCAGGTCATGGTCTCAGGGTCCTGGGATCCAGCCCTGCATCAGGTTCTCTGCTCAGTGGGGAGTCTGCTTCTCCCTCTCCCTCTGCCTGCCTCTCTGCCTATTTGTGATCTCTCTGTCAAATAAATAAATAAAATCTTAAAAAAAAAAAGTTAATAGAGCAGTGTCCTATAGCAGAGCAGGGCCTGAACGATCAGGAAATCCAGGGAGGTCACACTGGAGAGGTGACATTTGAGCAGATTGGAAGGTGATAGAGGTTTGCCATGCTGCGAAACAGGGAAAAGCATTGCAGAGAGAGGGAACAGCCAACACAGAAGCCCCAGGTGGGAGCAGCCCTGTCTTGTCCCAGAAGCAGCAAGCCTGCGGGTGTTGTTGTACTCAGTCAGGAAGAGATGACAAGAATGGGGCTCAGAGAGCTAAGGGGTGGGGAGACAGCAAGCTAGATCAGGTAGAGCTTTGTAGGCTTATTAAGGGGGTTTGGCTTTTGCTCTGAGTGAAATGGGGAGCCACTGGAGCATTTGAGCAGACTTTGAAAAATGTTTCCTGCCCAGTGCGCCTGCCTGGGTGATTCAGTGGGTTAAGTTCCTCTTTTGGCTCAGGTCATGATCCCAGGGTCATGGGATCAAG
>RCUC01121135.1:0-16632 GCA_003697995.1 Taxidea taxus jeffersonii
AAGTTTTTTAACTTCAGTTCCTGACCCTAACCTGTAAGTACTGTAATACACACTAAATATTTTTTTTCACATCTTTTAGACTTGCTGGCTTTTAAAAATATTTTTATTTGCCTTCTTTTTTTTAATGTCAAATGCATATTTTTTGATGTCCACATTAGAACATAACATTTGGAACACCTAAGTGTTATTTCTACCTCAATACTTGAAACTGTATTTCTCTAATTTGGATACAAAGGAAAAATAAGTTACACAAGGAAATGAGCATGTTTTTACTCTGTTCCAAACCACTCCTGCTTTCCAGTATCTGTTCATGAAATTTAATATTTTAAATTTAGATTTTATCACCAATGATTAATAATGTTATGCATAAATGTTTTAATTATTAAATATTTACGATATTTTATTTTGCTTAGTAGCACCATCAATAGTAATTCTCGTGCAGAAAAACAGATACCATAAAACCAAAACTCAGAATATCAGTATTAGTTCAAGGAAGTACTTGGACTGACCATGCTAATTAATGTAAGAATAAATCAAGTCTTCACACCACATAATGATTAACCCAGAAATTATTTCTATCAAAATTGTGCCATCACCATATTCACAGTGCATTGTAGTAGAAGTCCCAAAGCAATTTATATGCCTAATTTCATTAAATTTTCTGTAATTGCCATCAAAAGGAATAACAACAACAAAATTACTTTAAAATACATACTTGCACACAAGTTAAATCAAGTGGAAAAAAGGGCAAGTAGTTCTGGTTCAATGGTTTCTTCATTTCCAAAGCTTATAAAACAATAGCAATTACTTTCTTTTCTTCAATATATTCATGTAGAAAAAAAAAATAACTACTCTGGCATCTAGATCAGAGTAATAGCCGAGAATTGACTTTAGCAAATTATGTCAATCACCATGAAAACCTTTATAAACTATCTTCCATGAGTCAAGAACCATTAACAGTATTCTGAACTGGACAAACTATATTTTACTTTTAAGAGACAAAAATGCATTTCTTATTTTTTTTTTTTAAGATTTGTTTATTTATTTGAGAGAGAGAGTGAAAATGAGCCAGTGGGGGTAGGGGCAGGGGGAGAGGAGAGAAAGAATCTCAAGCAGACTCCCGGGCTGAGCACAGAGCCAATGCAGGGCTCCATCTCAAAACCCCAAGATCATGACCTGAGCTGAAATCAAGAGCCAGCCACTTAACTGAATGAGCCATCCAGGTGCCCCACATTTCCAATTTTTTAAGACGCAGTGCAGTTTGGGATTGAAACACTATGGCTTTTGCTATCAAACAGGAGTGGATTAGTGTTTTAACTCCCTGCTGGCCTCAGGAATTCCATAAAGTTTGCTTAATCTCTGATGCTTCTGTTTTCCCTTTAAAGGGTTAACAATAGTGGCTGACTCCCTTAGTAGCTATCAAGATTTAAATCGTTAATGAACAAAAAGCAGTTAGTGTGGTAACTGGTGTGGACTGGAACTCAGTAAATGCCACTGGAAATGGAGTGTCTATTCTGACCGAATCGTATTTTTAAATAATGAAAATGCTTCTATGGATCTCCTCATTATGTATTGTGGGAAGAGCTGATATTCAAAACATACACAGACCAGTACAATATCTATAATGTCTATAGACATGAATCTGAGCCACTATCTCACCCATCAGAACAGTCCACTCTGCCCTGTTGCTGGAACCCAAAAGTTAAATATCTGTAATGGTGGGGCTCCTGGGTGGCTCAGTCAGTTACGCATCTGCCTTCCGCTCCGGTCATGATCCCAGCATGCTGGGATCGAGCCCCACATCAGGCTCTCTGCTCTGTAGGAAGCCTGCTTCTCCCTCTCCTGCTCCCCTGCTCATATTCCCTCTCTTGCTGTGTCTCTATCTGTCAAATAAATAAATAAACTCTAAAAAAATAAAATAAAATTAGGGCGCCTGGGTGGCTCAGTCGGTTAAGCGTCTGCCTTCAGCTCTGGTCATGGTGCCGGGGTCCTGGGATCGAGCCCCCAGTTGGGCTCTCTGCTCAGCGGGGAGCCTGCTTCTCCTCCTCCCTCTGCCTGATTCTCCCTCCTGCTTGTGCTCTTTCTCTCTCCCTCTCTCTCTGCCAAGTAAATAAATAAAATCTTTTTTAAAAATTAATTAAATAAATAAATATCAGTAATGAGATGGAAGATTTTTAAATCATACAGTGAGAGGAAGCTTCATGTCTACATCATGTTAAAACTGGTCTCGTGTTCTTCAGTTTTGTATTTTTATGAATTAGGAAGTTACACAGGGAGACACAATCCTCTTTACGTTTTCTGAGACAACAAAACACGTGATCAGATTTTGGAGAAATCACCCTATTAAATAGAACAAGGGAAATAAGCCAAGACAGGAGTAATAAACTTTCTATCATAAGCTCCTTAATGTTACTTTTCAGATCATAGTAAAAACCACAAAAGAAGAAAAAGACAATTCTTTTTTTTTTAAGATTTTTTATTTATTTATTTGATAGACAGAGATCATAAGTAGGCAGAGAGAGAGAGGAGGAAGCAGGTTGTCCGCTGAGCACAGAGCCCAATGCGGGGCTCGATCCCACGACCCTGGGATCATGACCCGAGCTAAAGGCAGCGGCTTTAACCCATTGAGCCACCCAGGCGCCCCAAGAAAAAGACAATTCTTAAAATTAAGTTAAACTAAGGAACTAAGGCAAGTTCAATCAATTACCTTGTGCAAGAAAGAGTTAATGAGACTTTATGTACTGAGTGCAGCCTCATCAGTATTTTAAATATCTATCTGCATACAACTTAATGCAGCTTCATATTTCCAAAGCCTTTTTAAATATTACAAAAGAAGAATTTAATATTTAATTTCTGAAGTATGCTCAAGATATTGCATCAGTGTTCCAATAAAATGAACAGATATGATTTACGTGGGTATCGTACTGATTGGGGACCAAAAGGCAGGCTGAGGGCAAAGCACAGTCAGCAACCTTCCCACCCTCCCTTCACCCCCCCCCAACCCCCATTAGATATATGTGGCATTCCTCAGGCACTTCTGACTGCCCGAGAAAGGGTAAAACAAGTGTTTAACTGATAGAGATCACACTCAGGTAGGACTTAAGTCTCCACCAGCTTGCAACAGTCTTAAGGACTGACAAGAAAAAAGCCATCTCCAGAAACCTATAGACTCAATATCCTGAACCCTAACAACACCCTCCCCTCCAGAGGACAGAAAATCTTACATAACCAGTCACCCCTCACAACCCCAGTGCCGCTCTATCTGCCCACGTGTCCTGTCCTAGTGCTTTAATAAAACCACCTTTTTGCACCAAACATGTCTCCAGAATTGTTTCTTGGCCATGGGCTCCAAACCCTAACACTTCGAACCACATCGATATCGTTACCGGCTAGATTCCCCAAGACGTGTCCTTGACTGCCTACCGGCTTATACTCACCGACCTTCATTCCCCCATGTGTCCTTAAGCTTTCCTTTCCAGCTTATCTCTTAGCTCAGGCAAATGAGAAGCAAAAGCAAGGGAAAGCACCTGCCCTCCTGTGACCTCTAGGGGGCCCAGACCACCCAGACCAGTTTGAGCTTAACCAATTTGACCAGTTTGATCTCACCTTCGCAGATGGACCTTGAAGTGAGTTCTAGAATGGCTGACAACAACCATTACCTCATCATAATATTAAAATTTCCACACAAGTTGAAGCACAAGTCTCATTTACATAGCATACAATGACTGTCCAGGCAGGTCTCCTGAAGGCACATGCGTGACCTTATGCCCACCCCACCTCCGCATAGGAGGACTAAGCTTCCCTAACTAAATATGCATCCTAGCCTTAATTAAAGGAACCCATCCACCCTTGCTGAGAGGCTCAAACATTCCCCCTGTTCTCCCTATTTGATGCAAATGAAGTTTTCTTTTGTTCCGACAAGCTTCCAACTCACCAAGGAGGAACTCAACTTGGTTCAGTTAGAATTCCTCCAGATGCCTAACTACCCTGGCTGCAGTGAATCCTCTGAGGAAATGTTGAATAAAAACCTCTTCACTTAGGCTTTTTTCTATAAAAGTAAATCCATTAGAAGGCCATAGAAATACAATTCAGTCAATGTGCATTTTTTACGATGAGGTAATCTCTTAATGGTTCCCTTTGGGTTGCTTGAGTTTTACTTAAATATACACTTTAGGGGCAACTGGGTGTCTCAGTTGGTTAAGCACCTAACTCTTAATTTTGGCTCAGGGTGTCATCTCACGGTTGTGAGATCAAGCCCCCCCCACCCCCCCGCACAGCGTGGCACTTGGCCTGGAGTCTGCTTGAGATGCCCCCTCTCCCTCTGCCCTTCCCTCCACTTGTGCTCTCTAAATGAATGAATGAATGAATGAAATCTTAAAATATACATTTTAAATAGCAGAGTCTCTGTCAAACAAGAGGCTGTTTACTTATTTGAGATTTTGTTTTAAATCAAAATCCATGTAAGCAATGACTTTTGAGGAAGATAAAGAGGGCTTCAAAATTCATTATTCTTAAGGCATTTCAATTTAACTGCATTTTCCAAATCAACAAGTATAGTATATGTATAAAAAGGAATAAAAGAAAATTTAATAATTAAACACATAATTATGAATTATAATCCTTTACTTCAGTAAATATGGCACCTTTTAAAATGTGTGCGCCTGGGGTGTCCAGGTGGCTCTGTTGGTTAATCATCAGACTCTTGTTGTCTGCTCAGGTCGTGATCTCGTTATCTTAGGGTCATGAGATCAAGCTTTGTCTCAGGCTGTGGACTCAGCCTGGAGGCTGCTGAAGACTGTCACCCAGGGCGCCTGGGTGGCTCACTGGGTTGGGCCTCTGCTTTCAGCTAGGGTCATGGTCTCGGGGTCCTGGGATTGAGCCCCATGTCAGACTCTCTACTTGGTGGGGAGCCTGCTCTTTACCTCCACCCCCATCTCTCTGCCTACTTGTGATCTGTCTGCCAAATAAATAAATAAAATCCTAAAAAAAAAAAAAGACTGTCTCTCCCTCTGCTCCCCACCCTTGTTCTCTCTCTCTCTCTCCCTCCCTTGAAAATAAATCAATAAAATCTTTAGAAAATTTTTAAAAATAAATAATAAAATTAAACCATCTCCTCTAAACTTATACATATTTTTTTCTGAATTTCTACCTACCCCAGTAAATAAAAATAAGTACAGTCATTACTAATTAATAACCAACCATGCAAATGAAAATTCCAGATCCTGAAGAAAAGCTATAAGGTTAAGAATGCAGTTCCTAAAAAGGTTGCAAGATCATTACAGAAATGAAGGATGATGGTAATTTGGACATACAAATGGAGGGAACACAAAAGATCGTAATTGATATTAAAATTTTTTAGTCAGATATTTTAACAAAGAACTCATTGTTGAAGGTAATTATTTTTCTATTCACATTGTGAATCGATAAAATGGACTGGCAGGAAGCAGACAAGGTGATCAATACCAAGAAATCGAAATTAATGAACTGAGGCAGAATAATCGGCTACCCCGTTACTTGCTTCCTTCATTTGCACATCTATTGGTAGAAGAGGGAAAGAAAAACACATCAAAGGGCTGATTTTTAGAGGTTACCTGACTTATCATTTCTATGAAATTTAAATCCTTTTAAAATGTAAATTGTGTCTTTATTCCATCTGTGCATTCTCAAGTCAAAATTTTTTTAACCTAAATTATTCTTTCATTCCCCCCCCCCCCCCCCCCCCGCCGGGGGTGATGCTTTGCTCTGCACTCAGACACCATGTTGCTGCAGCACCTTCTTCCCATCAATTACCTGATGGTCTGGGTTGCCTTGATCTGCTTTCTGAAATGTAATGAGTGGCTATGTTTCCCTTCTTCTCTGCTCAGCTCTAAGCAAATATTTCTGGAGCTCTTGAGTTTAGTGGTTTGATACTTAAGAAATAAAAAATGATCAAGCTACAACTCCTAATTTATTTACATATTACCTAGACTTGAATATGGCTCTTAATCAATGACACTCACTACTCACCTCATAGAATGAAATGTAAATGAAACTATTTATATAAGAAGTTTAGCTTAGTTCTTGGAAAATATTGCCTTAAATTAATAATGGCAAGTTCTTACTGTTTTCTAGATGTTTCTTATTATCTATTTAGCTAGAACCAGGTTATGTTACTCGTGTCATTGGCTGCCTTTTTTTTTTTTATGTCTTTTCTTTCAACTATACACATAATACATGAATTAACATTATAAAAAAATGGAAACAAAACAGAATGAATCTGTTCTGGACTAAAGTCCAGATTGATAGCTCTGTAACCAAATGTATCTCTCTACAGACAGTTTACTGCCAATTCTGTAGCCCTTTTAATTACACATATGTGTTATATCCATTATATTTGTATAAAAGATGACAATATAATTCTACCGCAAAAATCATTCAGGTAAGTGTTCAATGCATATTAGCTGATATTATAACTAACATTATTACTGTTGCTATTAACATTAGCAATAATAGTAATAGCAATATTATAAAAAGCAGTATTTATAAAACAATAAGTCATTATGCATACTCAGAGGAGGATGACACAGTAAGGTCAAACAAGCAAGAATTACAGGTAGAAAATTCTACATCCTTGGGTGTACTTGGTTCCACAATACCTATATAAAATTAGAAATATAAAGAAAAGTCTAATAAGAGTCTAATAAGTCTAATAAGAGTCTAATAAGAGTGACACTGTGAGGCAAGAGAGAGTCACTCAGTAGATATTTATTAAGAAGTGAACATGTATTGTTTTCCTACCATGTGTCAGACTCTGTACTGGGCTCTGAATATAAATGCTGAGTTCTGGACTCAGGCAACAACTAAAAGATATGCAAGGGCTGGCCAGATGGCTTTGGGTAAGAAAGTAAACATACAGTGTGGGGTAAAGTCCAGTGCCAAAGGATGCAAAGCAGCTCAAAAACCTAAAATTTATGCAACTGGCTAGAGGTGAGAAAGGGAGACTGAGCACCAAGATAGAGCATCTAAAGAGATGGGCAGATTACCTCGGGCACTGAAAGCCATGTCTGAGTGGTTCAGCTATCCTAAAGTTGTGAAAGTACCATTGAAGGAAGTGCTTTAAGCCAAAAGAGTGATAAAATCAGATTTCACTTTGTGGGGGAGAGTGGGAGAGATCAACATGCCTGCAGATTAAGGAGAGAGAGAAGAGATGAGAGAAAAGTCATTCCCATACACATTTCAATATTTTAGGGTGGTATTAGCGTGATGGTGAAGAAAATAAGAAAAAAAAAAAAAAAGAGCACGGAGTCCAGGCACATTTCGGTGATAATGTCAGTGGAACACTTGGCTGGATAGGGGGTGACTGGGTTAAAAGCAGTTAGGAGAGATGCCCAAGATTCTGATGTAGGTCCCTAGTGGAGTGGCAGTGCCATTTCATAAAACAAGGAAGACTAGAGTACAAGCAGTGTGGGAAGAGGCAAGAGTATTTGAAATACTCAAATGGTGGCTCCCCATGAAAATTCAAGCGAAAATTGCACTTCACAAAAGGGTACATAAATATAATTCAAACTATACACTCCCTCTCCCCCGCCCACCCACAGTTCTGCATTCTGTGGTTTCAGTGACCTGCAGTCTACAGGGCAGATAATCCTCTAAAGGTCAAGGAATGGAGGGTCAAAAGTAACATAATGTTGTCACAATGTCACAACGTCATTCACCTCATCACATAGACATTTCAACATCTCACAGCAACACAATAAGGAGGGTAAGGACTGTACAATAGTATATTTTCAGAGAAAGAGACCACATTCATATAACTTTTATGTTTGTATATTGTTGTAATTGTTCTATTTTACTAGTTACTATTTTAATCTCTTACTGTGTCTAATTCATGAATTAAGCTTCATCATAGGTATGTTCACTTAGGAAAAAAATACTCTGTATAGGGTTTGGTGCTATCCACAGTTTCAGGTATGCATGAGACGTCTTGAATGTATCCCCCAAAGGAAAAGGGAGACTACTGCATTTAGAATTTATCAGCATAGAGACTGCATTGGAAACCAGACAGCTGAGAAAACTTTTCAGGGGTTGAAAACTTTCCAGAAGCTGAAAAACAAAGAGTCCTTAGGACTGATTCTTTGAAGGTTTTTTTTTTTTTTTTAAGATTTTATTTGACAGAGATAGAAAGCACACAAGCAGGGGGAGTGGCAGGCAGAGAGAGGGAGGAGAAGCAGACCCCCACCAAGCAGGAAGGCCAACATTGGGCTGGACCCCAGGACCCCGGGATTATGACCCTAGCTGAAGGCAGATGACCAATGACTGAGCTGCCCAGGTGTCCCACTTTTTTGAAACTTTTTAAAAATTAAGATTTCAGGAGCACCTGGGTGGCTCAGTGGGTTAAAGCCTCTGCCTTCAGCTCAGGTCATGATTCCAGGGTCCTGGGATTGAGCCCCGCATCAGGCTTTCTGCTCAGCAGGGAGCCTGATTACCTTCCTCTCTCTCTGTTTGCCTCTCTGCCTACTTGTGATATCTCTCTGTAAAAAAAGAAAAAAAATAAGATTTCAGGTGCTTTTTGTTGTTGTTGTAGTTTTGTTTTGTTTTCACAGCAGTTTAAAGTTCACTGCAAAATTGGGAGGTACGGAGATTTCCCATTTACTCTCTGCCTATACACATGCACAGTCTCCCCCACTATCAGCATCCAGCATCCCCCTGCAGAGTGGGATGTTTGTTACAAAGGAAAAACCTACACTGACACGTAATTATCACTGAAAGTCTGTAATCTCCATTCCAGTTCACTCTTGGTGTTCCCCACTCTATGCGTTTGGACAAATGTATAATGATATTTATTCATCATCATGGTATCGTACAGAGTATTTGTACAGCTCTAAAAATCCTCTGCTCTCTGATTATTCATTCCTCCCCTACCTCCTTAACTCTCAGCAACCATTGATCTTTTTACCATCTCACAGTTGGCCTGTTCCAGAATGGAATATAATTAGAATGGTGGAGAATATAGCCTTTTCAGATTGGCTTCTTTCATTTAGAAACTTAAGTTTCATTTAGTTCCCTGTTCATCTACTTCCCATCATTAAGTACATTTAGTTCCATTAAGTTGCATTGAAGTTGCCTCCATGTCTTTTCATGGCAGCTCATTTCTTTCTAGTGCTGAATAGTATTCCGTTTTCTGGGGATACCGCAGTTTATTTCTCCACCCACATACTGAAGGACCTCTTGATTGATTCCAAATTCTGGCAGTTACAAATAAAGCTGCTATGAACAATTGTGTGTAGGCTTTGGAAGAGACCTGAGTTTTTAATTTCCTTGGTTGATACCAAAGTGTTTGATTGCTAGATCATATGTTAAGAGTATATTTAGTTTTATAAGAAACCACCAAACTGTCTTCCAAAGTGACTGTACCATTTTGCATTCCCATCAACAGCAGATGAGAGTTCTTGTAGCTTCAGTTTCTCACCAGCATTTTGTGCTAACAGGGTAGTAACAGGCTGTGGTCATTCTAACATCATTGTAGTGGTATCTCATTATTGTTTTAATTTTCATTTCCCTGACGACCTATGACTTTCGTATGTCTATTTGTGATTTGCATGTCTTCTATGGTGAGGTGTGTTAAGATCTTTGACCTCTTTTAAAATTGTGTTGTTGGGGCACCTGGATGGCTCAGTGGGTTAAAGCCTCTGCCTTCAGCTCAGGTCATGATCCTGGGGTCCTGGGATCGAGCCCCAAATGGGGCTCTCTGCTCAGTGGGGAGCCTGCTTCCCCCTCTCTCTCTCTCTCTGCCTGCCTCTCTGCCTAGTTGTGATCTCTATCAAATGAATAAATAAAAATTCTTTAAAAAATAAAAAAAATAAATAAAATTGTGTTGTTTTCTTATTGTTGCATCTCAAGAGCTCTTTGGTATTTTTTTTTAAAGATTTTATTTATTTATTTGACAGAGATGGAGATCACAAGTAGGCAGAGAGGCAGGCAGAGAGAGAGGGGGAAGCAGGCTCCCTGCTGAGCAGAGAGCCAGATGCAGGGCTCGATCCCAGGACCCTGGGATCATGACCTGAGCCGAAGGCAGAGGCTTAACCCACTGAGCCACCCAGGCGTCCCTGGTATTTTTTATAATAGTCCTTTATCAGATGTGTCTTTTACAAATCTGAGGGGAGGAAAAAAAAAAAAAAAAAAGAAAGGATTCTCCATGGAACTATGAGCAGCTCCATTCAGTGAAGAGAGCAGCGAGCAGAATGGAAAATAATCATTGTTGAGAGTGGAGTGGGATGAAGAAAAATGTGTATGTACAGGACAGTGATGGGAAGGTGTGTGCCAGAATACCAAATCAAAGACAAGATGTGATTCAGCAAATGACGGAGAGCACAACCAGGTATTCAAGCAGGAAAGTGACTCAATTAGAGCTGAATCCCCCATTTTATTTATAAGCACAATTAGCCTTTGATTACATTGTGCCTTGTTAATATAATTAAGCTTTTAAACCTGGGTTGCTGAGCACTGCCAGAGAAAAGCACACAATTGTTGGAATTAGTGCCACAGAAATTTATGTTCCCCAACAGTGGTATCATCAGGAGTCCCGTCAGTGGGCTGGTAAGCCCTTTACATATCCTTGGTCAACAATTGTTTTTCCCCCCAAAAGGTTATGAGCAAGCTTCATCATTAAGCAGCACTTTATATAGAAATTATACAGCTTCACGTTCGCATAAGAAAGGTCTGAATTCAGATAAAATAAAAACAGATCTAAAAATAATGCATCTAGGTGACATCAGCTGACCTTAGGAAACTAGTGAACATAGCAATTTTAATGATAACTTCCAACACAGTTTTTGGGAAGGAAAAGTTAACCCTAGTTAATATGATTTACCAGTAGAGCCATTGCTTGACTCCTCTGGCTATTATTCTTTCTGTATAAAATCTGTTTCTACCTATCAAGAATCAGAAAAAAATTCAAAAAAAGCAGGGCAATGCAATAATGCTTGACACAGAGCTCTAGAATGATCAGTATAAGCACTAAACTGTCACCAGTGATATCAATTATGCAACCCTGATACCAAATGAACAATGGAGATTTGCAACATATTATGCAGTGGGTGACACATCATAGCATTTTATTGGATACTATATAATTAGTTAAGCCCTTTCAAAACCACAATGTATTCACCACAACAGGAACATTGCAATCACCTAAAATATTTCAAACCTAACAAATTCATCTTCTATCTCTCCAAGATGAAGAGGCAAGGACAGGTGACCTTTAAACTGTAGACTTGTGAGGCACCTGGATGGCTCAGTCGGTCAAGTGTCTGACTTCGGCTCAGGTCATGATCGAGCCCAGCATAAAGCCCCATACTGGGCTCCAACACTCAGTGCAGAGTCTGCTTTATCCTCTCCCTCTCCTTCTGCCCCTCCCCCAGCTCGTGCTCACTGTCTCTCATACAAATAAATAAAATATTCAGAAAAAAAATAAACTGTAGTCATGTAGTTTTATCATTCGACCGTATCTAAGATGTATGCCACTGCAAAGCAATGATTAAAGTCATATTCTATATTTGCAGTAGACCTACAAACTGTGGCCATGAAACACTAAAATATTATAAGCTTTAAAAGGAAGATAAAATTCTGATGAATTTGGGGGAAGGTAATTCATTTTACCTCTTGAATATCTTCTCAGTTAAAGGGGCTGTGTGCTATGTGGTGTGATGTGCAGGGGCGAATTAGCAACATAATATCCTCCCCTCCAGCCCCCAACCACCTGCTCACTAGAGAACTACTCATTCTACCTAAATTGTTACAATTTCAGAAGCCTTCACTTAAAATATGAAAATACTACTCGAAGATTACAAACTGATAAACATCTACTAGTTGATGTAACTCAGGAGCTATTGTCTAGATTAGCAAAGCCAAAATAATGTGAGGGAAAAAAAGGAGAATGACTTCTAATAGAATCTATTACATGTATGGTGCTTGATATCCCCACCAGAACTTTTTCAAGTAGTATTATTAACAGCAGGAGGAAGAACCTCCCAAGTAGCCCAGTTCCCAACCTCTCACTTCCACCCCCTACCCGCCCCCGCAAGGGCAGCAAGAGCACTTTCAAAAACACAAATGTTAATTCTCCCTGTCCTTCTAAGGATAAAGCACTCCTGAGTTCTTTTGTGCTCCTAGCTATGACAACTGAGAGACAAGGCAGCTAATAAGACAAAGTTCATGTAATTTTGCCTGTAAAAAAGGTAAACATTTCGACCCTAAAAATCTGCATTCTTCATCCTCTCCAAGTGGGGAAGAGGAAGGATCATAGCCTAGGGGTCAGAATGAGTTCCAGCCCCCAGGAGGAAGTGTGGATTCTGATGAAGAAAACTCACCGGTTCTGCATTTTGAATAGTTCTAATGTATTAGGCTATATACTGGGAGAAAATCATGCTATGACAATAGTAAAGCATTTTATACTGGCTAAATGAGATACTGGTTTATTACACTCCCCAAATAAGCAATTGTCAAAATATGAAATAGAGGAATGTGGAGTGGAAATCACTCAAAACAAACAATAGTGCATGACTGAGTTGATCATTTCATTTCCAAGGAAATATTTTAGCTTTTCCAGTGAGGTTTTCAATTGGTCGGTCAGGTAATGTTTATGTTCAGCAACGTTTATAGCTGTAAGAACTATACTTTCACCAAGCAAGCCGAAAAATTCCTTCCAAGAAAGAACTAGACATTCTCTTCTGAAAATTCCCTCCCAATTAATTATGTAAATACAACAGACTTAGGATCACCGTCACTGTGAACAATAGTGTACAGATCGTAATATTCAGGTAACTTACTAGTATTTGAGAGTATTTTGGAAAAACAATGAATTCTTCCTTTTTTTTTTTTTTTAAAGAGAGTGTGTGAGCAGGGGAGGGGAGGAGAGGGGCAGAAGGAGAGGGGAAGAGAGAATCTTAAGCAGAATCCAAGTTCAGCATGGAGGCCAACACTAGGCTTGATCTCAGGACCCTGAGATCATGACCTGGGTTGAAATCAAGAGTCTACACTTAACTGAGTGAGCCACCCAGGCTCCCCAACAGTGAATGCTTTCATTTACAGTACAGACCCTTCTATCAACCATAGTGACTCCCTCAACTATTTGAAAACAACAATGAATAACTAGATATTAGAAGATGGACACTACTGCCTCTGCTTCAGATCAATCAACAAACATATTAACCTCTGCTTAGGCAACGCTTTCTTTTGTGTCTGTGCATCAAAAGCTTTTAAAATGCATGTAAGAACTATAGAGGTGCTCATCAGTTTTAAAGTATACGAAGAAGGGTGCCTGGGTGGTTCAGTTGGTTAAGCATCTGCCTTCAGCTCAGGTCACGATCCCAAGTTCCTGGGATCGAACCCCACACTGGGCTACTCTCTTAGCTGGGAGTCTGCTTCTCCTTCTCTCTCTGTCCCTCCCCCTGCTTGTGCTCCCTCAAATAAATAAAATCTTTAAAATAAAAGAATAAATTATTTGAAGAAAAATAACCACCCAGGCACACATTGTGAAATACACCTGGAGCAAAGAAATGTTCCAAATCAAGTAGCAAAATACAGGGCAATTTTTGCCCCAAATACTTGAGCATTTTTTACTGAAACGTGCTAATATTCAAATATCTGAATTTTGCACAGAGTAATCACCGAGTACCATATCCCTCACAATATAACAACTATATAGAAACACACACACACATACATTTCATGACTCACTAATAAAAGAGATAAATAAATTTTAGGTCTTCGTGACCAGCTTTCTTCTACATAGATTTCTATGTGTATTAATATTAACTGTTGCCTTGTTTTGGATTTCTAAACACCATTTTCATTTAGATCAATCTGTTCATGTCTAAAAACCACAGTATTCTAATAAATTATTTTTTAAAAATTAGTTTCTGTGCTATCCAAGATGTTTATTTGGGGAGACTGGAATTATAGATCTTTATAAATAATATCACTGGTGATTCCTGGGCACATTATAACCCAGATTGATCACCTATTTTTTTAAAACAAACATGTGAAAGGAGAGAAAAATGTCCATTTTTAAATAATTTTTATAACCGTTCATGCTACCCACTATGTACACATTAATCTATATGTGTCACAAGGTAGCTACCTACCTATTAATTTATCTGTATCTACTTATTTATCTATAGCAAATTTTAAATTGTTCCTGGTATAATGCGTTATGGAAAATATAAAATGAAATATATAGCTTAGAAATATCCTTGCATGAACATATAACTTGAAAAACGGAACTTGCTCATACTTATGGGATTTAAAGCTCAAGACTTTTTTTCTCTACCTTGCTGAAAAGTAGCTAATGTAACATTTTTTGTTTTGTTATGTTTTGTTTTTAAAGATTGTATTTATTTATTTGTTTATTTGAGAGAGAGAGTAGAGATGGAGGGGACAGACAGAGATGGAGAAGCAGACTCCTCACTAAGCAGGGAGTCTGATGTGAGGCTTTATGCAGGGATTGATCCCAGGACCCTGAGACCATGACCTGAGATGAAGGTAGATGCTTAATGTAGTAAGTCACCCAGGTGCCCCTTGTTTTTGTTTTTTTAACTTAGCAACAGTGGCCCCTTGCTGCACATTTTTTGTAATGCTAATAAAATTAAGGGAGGATATATAACCCATAGAAATATGAGTATAGTTATAATTTGGGATTTCTTTCACCAACAGTCCCAGTTATTAAATTTGGTTCTGATTTCAAGTCATGCTGAAAAATAAAGATTACCTGGCAAAATGTGAAATTATCTATGGATATAATTATCACTCTAGAATAAAAGAGGAAAAAACACTAGTGGATTCAATCTTACACTCCACATCTCCAACGTCTACCCCTATTTCCCAGAAAATCAGGAACACACCACCTTACCACAACATACACAAATACACACACATTTTCACATAAAACTCAAATGAGGGGGAGGGGGAAGATGGTGGAGAAGTAGCAGGCTGAGAAGACAGGTAGCAGGAGATCAGCTAGATAGCCTATCAAACCATTCTGAACACCTACGAATCCAACAGGAGATCAAAGAGAAGAAGAGCAACAATTCTAGAAATGGAAAATCGACCACTTTCTAAAAGGTAGGACCAGCGGAGAAGTGAATCCAAGGCAACGGGAAGATAGACCCCAGGGGGAGGGGCCGGCTCCCGGCAAGCGGTGGAACAACGGAGCACAAAATCAGGACTTTTAAAAGTCGGCTCCACGGAGGGACATTGCGCCAGAAGCTATACTGGGGTGAAAACCTCACGGGGACAGCGTGGACTCAGGTCCCGCGGGGTCACAGAAGGATCGGGGGTGTCTGAGTGTTGCAGAGCTCACAGGTATTAGAGCCGGGAAGCCGGCTGCAGAGACAAAGCCAAGGAGTGATCTGTAATCTGTAACACAGGCTGGGCTCTGTGCGTGGGGTCCCCACAAGATCCGGGGAGACTCCGACCTGGGAGAGCCCAGAGATCTGTGGGGTTCAGAGACTCCAGGTGGGACACTGTGCCAGAGACAGAGACGCTTGGTCACAGGCTGGGTGACCTCAGAGCGCAGCCAGAGACCAGTGAAACGGGCCTGATTGCGCTCATTTTTCTCCAAGCGCAGCTGGAAGGCTGGGGAGAGGGGAGTGAGTAAGAGCTTTTCTCTGAAGGCGCATTGAAGACTGGGGCCCCGAGCTCTCGGCTCCTCCGAACCGGAGATTGGGAGGCCGCCATTCTCATTCCCATCCTCTGGAACTCTACAGAAAGCCTTCAGAGAACAAAAACCCCAGAAAGCGAAACAGAGGATTACTTAGCCCGGCCCCTGGTAAGGGCAGTGCAATTCCACCTGGGGCAGAGACACTTGAAAATCACTACAACAGGCCCCTCCCCCAGAAGATGAACAAGAAATCCAGCCAAGACCTAGTTCACTTAACAAGGAGATCAGCGGAATTCCAGAGGAGGAGAAAGCAAAGCATGGAATTCTTGGGTTTCTCCCCATGAATCTTTAGTCTAGCAAAGTTAATTAATTAAAAAAAAAATGTTTTTCTCTTCTGCTAATTTTTCTAAACTTTTCCTATCCTCTTTTAACATTTTTTAACTAGTTTATCTTAATAACTTTCTTTTAAAAAAATATTTTTTGAACCTTTATTATCAGAGTCCTATTTTATCCTTCAATGTATCTAACTTTATTCTTTGTATACACATAGGGTTTTTTTTTTTCTTCTTAAAAATTTGGGGTAAAACTTCTTCTAATAGATCAAAATACACCTCAAATCTAGTACCGGGCTTAATCTAGTCTCCAGCCCAAGGAAGTTCTCTCCACTTTTTTTTTTTTTTTAATTCTCCCTACCAACCCACCCTATCAACTCCTTTGTTGGGAAAAAAAATAGTTTTTTTTTCTTTAATCTTTATAGTCATATTCCATCCCTTCATTGTGTTTACCCTTATATATGTTTTGCATTCTTTAAATTTTGGGGAGGTGGTTTCTTCTAAGAGACCAAAATACTCCCAAAATTAAGTAGGTAACCCTGTTCTAGTCACCAGTCTAACACACATATATATATTTTTACTTTTTTTATATATTTTTTTCTTTATTTGTGTTCTCTCTTTTTTAATTTTTTTTTCTTTTCAGAATTTCTTTTTACCCCCTTT
>RCUC01121136.1:0-12773 GCA_003697995.1 Taxidea taxus jeffersonii
AAAAAAAAAAAAGAAAAGAAAGCAATGAGCAAAAATGTGGCAGTCAGAAGTCTTGCAAAACAGGGAGGAGAAGGAAAGAGGTAATAGGAGAAAGGGAGGGTCCCAGCACTGGCATAGGCTGTTAGGTAGAGTAGAGAAAAATGAGTGAAAACTATCTGGAAATGTGAATGGGGGAGGTGGCAGTGGTGGTGTGTATGAATAAACAAGGGCTTTGTAAAAACAAAGTATCTAGGGTGCCTGGATGGCTCAGTCAGTTAAGTCTCTGCCTTTGGCTCAGGTCATGATCTCAAGGTCCTGGGATCGAGCCCTGCATCAGGCACTCTGCTCAGCAGGGAGTCTGCTTCCTCCCTCTGCCTCTCCCCCTGCTTGTGATCTCTCTCTCTTAAATAAATTTTAAAAATCTTTAAAAAGAAGTATCTAATTTTCAATTTTCAGCTCTTCATTGGGCCTTTGCTCCAAATCACCAGCCAAGTGTGTTATAGGTACAGCCCAGAATTGGTGAAACCAGGAATGAGGAGCTTAGTTAGTGAACAAGATAAAGGAGCATTACAGGGGAGGCAAAAGCAAATAAAAGATTCAGAGAGTCAGGTGCCTGGGTGGTGCAGTCAGTTGAACGTCCAAACCTTGGTTTTGGCTCAGGTCATGATCTTGTGGTTGTGGGATCAAGCCCCACTCAGGGCTCTGAACTCAGTGCAGAGACTCCTTAAGATTTTTTCTCTCCCTGCCCCCTCCCTGCTTGTGCTCTCTCTCTCTCTCAAATAAATGAATAAATCAAAGGAAGGAAGGAAAAGGAAAGGAAAGAGAGGAAAGGGAGAAAGGAATGCAAGCAAGCAAGCAAAAGCCAGCAAACATCAGGAGTGCTCGGCAGAGTCCAAGCTTCTGAAGAATTCCTGGAGTTTTTGGTAGGGATTCTGGGTATCCTTACTATAATGGGAAATACCCAGCTGCCTTGATTCTTCCTTCCTTCCTTCCTTTCTTCCTTCCTTCCTTCCTCCCTCCCTCCCTCCCTCCCTCCCTCCCTCCCTCCCTCCCTTCCTTCCTTCCTTCCTTCCTTCCTTCCTTCCTTCCTTCCTTCCTTTCTCTTTCTTCAGAGTGCCAGTGTGTGGATGGAGGGTGGGGCAGAGGGAGAGGGAGAGTCCCAAGCAGGCTCCACACCCAGTTTGGAGTCTGAGCTTGATGTCAAGACCCTGAGATCATGACCTGAGCCAAAACCAAGAGTCAGATGCTCAACCAACTGAACTACCCAGGCACCACGGTGACTGGGTCCTTTTAAATACATTTTAAGAGGCAAGGCACACTCAAAAAGTTGAAAGAGGTAGAAGATATTCAAGAGACTGACATCTGGGGCACCTGTAGTCATCCATTTTCCAATGGATTCCCCTTGCCCTTAGAATAAAACTCCCCACAATTTAGAAAGCCCCAAGTGTCTGACCCTTCTGCAGGCCAAGCTAAATCCCCACTGAAGGACTTAGAATGTTCCTCCCCCAAATCTTTCTGTGGCCAAAAGGTTCATGGCCACCTCCCTCTCATTACTGAGGCCCAACTCAAGCCTCATCTCCTCGGGGACCTTCCCTGACCACCCAGTCTCTACCACAACACCCACTTTATGTTCTTTAGAACACTAATTACTAGCTCAAATTCTCTGACTATGGATATGCTCAGTGGCTTATCATTGGTCTCTTCTCCTCTTGGAGGTAATCTCTGTGCCTTGCAAACAGGAAGCTGGTCCAGGTCTCTTCTTGCTCTGGAGCTCCAGAGCCGGGCCCTGTGCTTGGCCTAGCACATCAGGGCTTCAGAAATATTTGCTTATGTCCTTCACTCACCCGACAATTAGTATTTGACCAGCAGCTGTGCATGGCATCCTGTGCACGAAGCTGGGCATGACAGCTCCAGCCACAGCCCTCAAAGGCCCCCTGAGCTAGTAGAAGAGACAGCCAAGTCAGCAGTCTCGGCAGGGGTGAGTGCTCTCCCTGGGGAGGTACAGAGTATGAGGCTGGCTGTGCCTCATCCACACCGGGAGGAGGAGGCATCAGAGAGGGCATTCTGGAGAAAAGGAAAGCTAAGACATGAGGCTAAATTAGAGTTGACTCAGGGGAAGGAGGGGAGAGGGTGACGTGTAGCCCAGGCAGAGAGAACAGCGTGTGCAGAGGCCTGGTGGGAAGGGAGCCCAGACATTAGAGGAATTAAAAGTAGTTCAGTCTGGCAAGAACCTGGCAGCAAGTGGCAAGAGATGATGCTGGAAACACAGGCAGAGCCAGGCTGGAGAGGACCTTGCAAATTGAGCTAAGGAGTTGAGAAAGAGCACTGGGGAGCCATGGGAGGGGCTTGAGCAGGATAGTGGCAACATAAACAGCGCACTGTTCTTGTGGTGTGGGGAATGGGCTGGAGATAGGGAGCCAGTGAAGACCTGGGTGAGAAATGTGGGATGGAGAGAAGTGAGCAGATTCTAGCAAGGTTTGGGAGATAGAATTAGTAGCGTTTGGTGACTAATTAGTTTTGGGGGGTGGAGATTGCTGGGGATAACACCCAGGTTCCTGGCTTAAGCTAGTGATTGGTAGAGTTACTTACCGAACAGAGAAACCCAGATTTAGGTACAGGTGACAAAGTTCTGAGTGGGACAGGCTGAGTTTCGGGAAAGCCTGTCCCACTCAGGGACAGTAAGTCAGCAAGCGATTATTATGAGTTTCCCCAGGGAAAAAGCACTGTCTTTTGGTGGCTCAGTGGGTTAAAGCCTCTGCCTTCAGCTCAGGTCATGATCTCAGGGTCCTGGGATCGAGCCCCACATCGGGCTCTCTGCTCAGCGGGGAGCCTGCTTCCCCCTCTCTCTGCAATCTCTGTCTGTCAAATAAATAAATAATATCGTAAAAAAAAAAAAAGAGGACCCAGGACAGAGTCATAACAACAGTGTTGGCCTTGACTGGGTGGAAAACAGGTTTTGGATAAACCCCACAGGCCAGGGGTGCCTGGGTGGCTCAGTCGTTAAGCATCTGCCTTCAGCTCAGGTCATGATCCCAGGGTCCTGGGATCCAGCCCTGCATCAGTCTCCCTGCTCAGCAAGAAGCCTGCTTCTCCCTCTCCCTCTGTTCCTCCCCCAACTCATGCTCGCTCTTCCTTTCTCTCAAATGAATAAATAAAATCTTAAAGAAAAAAAAAAAAAGGACGATAATGCTTCCACAGGGCTGCTTTGAGGGTTGACAAGAGTGTCGATGAAAGCAATTTGTTTAGATGGGAGAGAGGGGTCCAGGGATGGGAAGCTGTGATAGTCTCAGGACGAGGGAGGGGCACACCTGAATGTGGGTGTGGCCAGAGGGGCTGAGTGGGATCTGAGTGTGCTGCATGCACTCAGCTCTGGGGGTTTCAGGCTGGCAGGAGGATCTCCGTCCCTCTGCCCGGACTCCCTGAGTCAAGTATTTTTGTTCCTTTCATTGCTTGGGTCCTCATCCTTCCAATGACACAGTCGGTCTCAGAGCTCCCTGGCAAATGGAGACAAAGCCATTCCTGCTGAGTGCTGATGGACTGTGGAGCTCAAGTATCTGCCTCGCTCGTTGGCTGGGAGCCAGGACCTGGGTCTGGAGCCTGTGGGAGGCAGAATAATGCCCTCCCCGGACTCTCCTCCCTCAAGATGTCCCTGTCCTAATCCCTGGAGCTCCCGAATGGGTTACTTTACAGGGCTAAAGAGATTTTGCAGACGGGATTAAGTTAAAGACTTTGAGATGGGGGAGTATCCTGGATTATCCAGGGCCTCCCATAATCACAATGGGCTTCAGAGGATGGAAGAGGGAGGCGGGAGCATCAGGAAAAGAGATGACGTGATGGAAGCAGATGGCAGAGTGATGCACTTGCTGGCTGCAAGGTCACAAGTGGGTATGGGATGTGGACAGCCTGGAAAGTTAAGGAAACAGATTCTCTGGAAAGAACACCAACCTGCCAATACCTTGAGCTTAGCGCAGGGAGACTCACTTCAAACTGGTGACCTAAGAAACTGTAGGATAGGGGTGCCTGCGTAGCCGTCGGCTGAGCATCCGACTCTTGGTTTCAGCTCAGATCATGGTCTCAGGGTCCTGCAACTGAGCCCCGAGTGGGTCTCCACAGCTGGCGAGGAGTCTGCTTCTCCCTCCCCCTCTGCTCTTCTCCCAGCTTCACTCTCTCAAATAAATAAAACCTTAGGGGGAAAAAAAAAGCTTTATAGGATAATAAATTTGTGTTGTTTTAAGCCATTCTGTTTATGATAACAGGGTACAGCAGCCATGCAGAAGCAGAGAGCCGGCAGGCCAGACAAGGAAGACAGAGGCTTGACCATGACAGTTGCTTTTTACTCACTCTGAGCCTGAGAGGGGCTCTGGCTAGATCCCCCACTTCTCTCTGCCCTTGGAGCTCTGGGTGAGCTGCCCCAGGAGCAGCCCTTGGGAATGCCTCAGTGCTGCTCTGCTCTCATCTCCCTGCTTCTTCTCGAGTTTTCTAGTGACCCTGCCCATCTTGCAATGTGTCTTGGAGCAGACCCTTTCCTTCAGTGGAAAAATTTCTCTATATGCAGAAAGAAGGCAGAGATGGGCTTGGAGACCCTATGGAGCCTCCCAGGCCTCATATCATGAGTCAGCATTTCCAAGATGTGGGGGCCTGCTAAAAGCTCTCCTAGGATGCTTTTGACTATCCTCTGTCCTCAAGCCAGTTTTCTCCAGAGTCCTAACCAGTCTTTCCTGCTGCTACAAATGATGCACTTAACCCACAAGTTAAAAGACAGGGTGGGGGGACAATGCTTTATTGACTTGGCACCTATGAACAGGTGGCTACAGGCCCCCAGGGTTCTTTGCTGCTGCAAAGTGGGGGCTCTGTGGTGGGGGCAGCATAAATCAGAGATGCTGATTCCAGCTGCTCGGAGGGGCCACTGTCCCTGCTTTGGCCCCTCCAGTCCCCTTGTCCAGCCAAGCACCATCTGAGTCTGGGCCCTCTTGGAGAAGGCCAGGGCAATGACCGAGGTTCTTCTGTAGCCCCAGACAATCAAAGGTAAGAGCTGTGGGCCTCTCTTGCCTTCCCTCTTCTTGGGGAATCCCAATATGGGTGGGGGGTAAGGGAGATACCCCATTTACAGAGAGCCCCTGAGACTCCTAGACCAGGGTCCAGGAAGTTGCTATAACAGGAGCCCCACCAAAGAAGAGAGTTAAGTCATTCCCTTCCCCCCATTTTATGTTTTGGCTGTGCAGAAAGTGGGAGCTCTCACTGAACTGGGCCCATGGCAGTTGATGACAGGTGAGGTCACACAGGAAATTGATGGGTAGAGTCAGGCTCTAGGCTCCTCCAGGCAGGACCACACTGTCTGAGTGGGTTCTCTCCCAGGCAAGAGGAGGAAGGGGTAGGGTGAACTGAAGTTGTCACAGGAGGAGGGCTTCCTGGAGGAAGAGGGAGAAGCCACAGCAGGCTCCCAGAAGAGATGGTCTGCAGAACGGGCTGGGTCACAATGGCCGGCACCGGACACTGGCATCCTCACTGTGGTCACAGTTGTGGGCATCCCAGCGTATGTGAGAACAGAGCAGAAGAACACTCTCATCCCCGCGGCATTTGACATTGTCCAGGAGGATAGGGCCTCGGCCTGGGCCAAAGTGGGCCTCACCGGGGGCTGCCAAGGCCTGGCCACAGCCCAGCTGGCGGCACAGGACAGTGGCTGCCCGCAGGTCCCAGGCGTCATCGCAAACAGTGCCCCACCGTTGCCCTAGGAAGAGTTCTACACGCCCCTCACATTGGTGGGCTCCGTTGACCAGACGCAGGTGCCCTGCGGAGACAAGGATCAGGGCTTGCAGGGGCTGGCTCATGCCAGGCTATGAAGGGGGTAGACAGAAGAGACAAATAGTGGTCTGAGACACAGCATTGCTCTAGGGGCTGATGGGTAAGGGCAAATAAATCAGACTAAAATAGGACGGGCAGCAGTCCAGATTCGGTCTCTGGACTGGAAGAGCATGCCCCAGCCTTTGTGGGGTGCTGTGCACATCCCCAGTGCTTCATGTCTGTTCTTAGTCCTCTGTTCATAATCCCAGACCCTTAGCCCCAGCACTGCTCCCTGGAGACTGTGATTGTGTCCCCAGAAGGTCATCATCTCCACTCACTCACAGGTTTAAAAGTGAATCCTTTCATTTCTCTCTTCAGGAAGGAGCCACATTCCCTTATTTTGGTTCCCGTCCCTAGGAATCCTGAAGATTGCTCCTTTAAAACCCCCCTACCCCTTTTTGGACACCATATCCCTATTAATGAAAACGGAGACTAGCACAGAACAAAGATTCTCAAACCTGGGGGAAATCTGTTGAGCTGTGTAACCTCAGGCTATGATCTCCCTCGATTCTGGTCCTTCCTATCCTGATGCCTCTACTTCCATCTTTAGGGCTGTGAGCACCTACCGTCCCTTGGCCGAGGAGTGGGCACCCGGGTGGTCTCAGAACTATCCTGCTGGACTTGCAGTCCTAGCTCCTCTGGGCCTGGCTCAGCAAGGACAAAGAAAAAGAAAGAGGTGGCTGCCACATTAGGGAATACGCTCCTTGAGGTCAGGTTACCTCCCGGCCTTCCGAGGGAAGCCTGACTTAGGGGTAGAGAAAAGTTGTCCTGAAGGACAACTCTTCTCTGCCACTTGGATCAGAAATGGGGTTTGCTGGGCCGCCTGGGAAGCTCAGTCGGACTCTTGGTTTCCACTGGGGTCAGGATCTCAGGGTCCTGGTGCCTCTCCCCTCTCTCTCTCCCCTCTGCCTGTTTACCCCCTGCTCATGCTCTCTCTCTCTCTCTCTCAAATCAATAAATAAGGATTGTTTTTCTTTTACCCTGGGACCCAAAGCAGAAGCCTTTGAAGCTACCCCTTTGCAGCCAAAGTTATTAGGTCCAGGGCACCAAAGAAGGGTGAAGTTATCAATTTCCACCCCAAACAATGAACAGAAGCATTTAAAAATAGGTCAGACTCTACAAACACCCCTTTCCATTGATTCCTCCCAAAGGTCAGACGCTTGCTCCCAGAAGGCTGATGAACTCTCTGCTTGCTAGAGCTTTGTGGGTCCTTGACTCAGCAGAGCCAAAGTACCGCGCGGCCCCTCCCTTAACACAGATTTCCAGACTTTGTCCCGGGCTTTCTGCCTCTCCCCTCCGGCACGCCCCTCACTGCCGCAGAGCGCACGCCCTCCCCAAACCCCACCCCACTCTCACTGCAGAGGGCGCTCCCTTTCCGGCTCCGCCCGCGCCGCGCAGCCGCAGAGCGCGTCGATGGTCCGGCTCCGCCTCCCTCTGCGCAGTGCGCGCGTCCTCTCCGGTCCTGCTCACGCGGCCGTGCCGCAGAGAGCCCCCACGCCTGACCCCGCCCATTCTCCAGAGCCCGCCCTGTCCCGCCTGCGAGGCAGTACGCGCCTGCGCGCGGCCCCCCCCCATGCCTGGGAGGCCGGGATGCGCGGCCCCACCCGCGCGGAAGAACGTACCTCTGCTCGTTCCGGCGGCGGCCTTACCTGAGCACAGCGCCCCGGCGTCTTCGTGGTGGCCGCAGTTGTGCTGACCCCAGCCCAGGTGAAAGCATTCGCTCAGGCGGGCTTCCGTTCCGGCGCAGCCCACGTTGTCCAGCAGCACGGGGCCGCGCCCGTAGCCGAAGTGGCCGAGGCCGGTGGCGCCCAACGCAGGCCCGCAGCCCGCCTCGCGGCAGGCCACGCGCGCATCCGCGAAGTCCCAGTCATCGTCGCACACGGTGCCCCAGCCCCCGGCGTACATCACCTCCACGCGGCCGCGGCACGGGCCCGGGCCGCCCACCAGCCGCAGCCGCCCGCCTGCAGGGCGCACAGGCCCGCGGCCATAGGGGCTGGGCTGCGGCCTCTGGCTTCCAGAGCCCCAGCGTCACCCTCCCTCACCCTCCCCAGAACCCTGGCCCTGCCACTTACTTTTCTTCCCCGCGGCCCAGGTAGCGGTGGTGAACAGTGCCATCTCCCTGGAAGGCAGGGCACCAACTCCTGCAGCTGCAGAGACAGGGTATCTAGAGCACTTGAAGGGGACAAAGAGGCCTTCTGGCCTGCAGCAGGGCACAGGGACGCTTATGAGATCCCCCAGCTGTACCACACCTGCACCCCACACAGCTTCAATCCTAGTGTCGCCATGTCGGTCACCTGTGGTGCTTGGGAAGCTTAACTGGAATGAACAGAATCCTATTTCCAGGCATTATCCTAATTTCGATCCTAATGATAGTTGCAGACCCAATTCCAAATGTGTAGGTAGCCTTCGTTCAACCTTCACCTCAACCCTCTCAAGGCCTCTCAATTTGCAACCTCAGCACCCACCCAAATGTTTCCGCAGAGCTTCAAAGCAATCCCTTACTGTCTCTTCCCACCTTGCTGAACTTCCCAGAGCTCTGGATTTCATCCTTGCTCCATCTGCTCATCGTTCTCTCACCCACCTCTTCACCATCTGGCCAAAAGACCTGGTCGGCGTGCCAGAACAGCCTTTCTAATTCCCAGCCCTGCCTACCTTGCCCCTACCATTCCAGCCTAGAAGGCTGGGCTCCTTACCTTCTGGCTCCGTGCGCCAGGCCCAGTCCTCTCTTGTGGCCAAGGGTGGTAGTGCTGTGAGAGTCGGGGGGCCCAGCACTAGAGCAGGAGAGAAGGGAGCAGGGTCAGAGGCCAAGGTTCCTGGTCAGCCTTGGGCTGTCAGGGGAGAATGGGAGGGTGTCCCTGGAGAAGACAAAAGATTTTACTTCCAGAGTCAGATGCTCAACCCCGCTGGGGTCCAAGGAGGTCTGCCCTGCTTGACCGTGTATGTAACTTACCTGGGGTGCACTGTTGTACATTCCGCAGTTTATAAGGGGCTTGCAAAACAAGATTCATTCCCATCTTAAAGATAATATAGGACTAGAAAGAGCAAGGGTCATGCTGGAGACTGTGCAGCAAGGTTAGCTGTGGCTTTGCCCGGGTTCAGGATGTGAACACGGGTCAGACTCTGCCTAAAGGCGCCTACGGTCTCCCATCGGTAAACCAGGAATGAGAGGCCCTGGTTTGCCGTGAGACATGGGCAAACAATTTGTATCTTGTAGACTGGAGTCCAGCTGTGAAGTGCCATTCCTGGTCCTATTCTTATTTGCTCAGAAAAACTCTTAAAATGGGAGAAGGACCAGGTGGGTGAAAATATTATTATAAGAGCATCCAAAATCTGGATACATCCCTGGACCACAGTGAGAGAATTCAGGAGTATCTCTAGTGCAATTCTAGAGTCATATTACTTTACTCTTTAGTATTCCATGAAAACTACCTAGAAATTGCTAGAAAATTCCGGGGGCATTCTTGGGGTGCTGCTAGATAATTCTGGAGTATTGCTGTCACAATACTGTGAAACCTACCACAAAGACTTACAGAGGCACTACTAGAGCAGTACTGAGACGGACATTAAAAGTAATTTCGGGGTCTTCCTGGAAAGCACCCGGGAGCATTGCAGCACCCCCACCCCAGCCTTCCCCCGGCCCGCCCAGTCCAGCGAGCCCGCCCCCGGGCCCGCCCCCGGGCCCGCCCCCGCCCCGAGCCACGCCCCCAAGCCCGCACCTGCGCAGAGCGCGCCGGCGTCCTCGTGGTGGCCGCAGTTATGCACACCCCAGCCTAGGCTTAGGCAGGCTGCCAGGCGGAGCTCCTCGCCTTCGCAGTGTACGTTGTCCAGCAGGATGTGCCCGGTGCCATAGCCGAAGAAGGCGTTGGTGGTGGCGGCCAGGGCGGCCCCACAGCCCAGCTGGCGGCAGACCACGGCAGCATCCGGCAGCCCCCAGTCGTCGTCGCACACGGTGCCCCACAGGCCGCCGTGCAGGATCTCCACCCTGCCCTGACACGGGCCCGTGCCCCCCACCAGGCGCACGCTGCCATCACCTGGTGGGGGTGGGGACAGGGCGCATCTCCCACAGGGCTCTGCCTCCCCCACCATCAGTGCACCTGACCCGACGCACCCACAGTGCCTCAGGTCCCGCACCTACCCACAGTGCATGGTGCCCCAGGACCTAAAACCAAGGAGGAGCTCTTCACCCAGTTACCCCAGGGCACTGTCTCCTCACAGTCCCAGATTGGGGGAGGTTTGTGGGATCAGGACAGACTGGCTTTGAGTGTGTCATTTCCCGCCTACAACCAAACATGCTCGCCCTGGCCCATGCTCTTCTAAGCAATCCTAACCCTACGGGATATGCTGTTTCCTCACTTACTGCTTCAGTGAAAGCCGCCTCATCTTTCCAGGTGCATTGCCAACAACTCCTCCTCTAGGAAGCCCTCCTTGATCTCTGATAGATGAGACCCACTTCCTCCTCTGGAATTCCTTGCCTGTTTATCTGTCCATCCTTTAGGGCACTTTCCATTTTCTTGCTCTACATCATTACCCACATTTCTGTACATATCTCACTTTCCCATTGCATTAAGCTCCGGTATTCAGCTCTTTCACTAAACTTGTGCTATTTTTACTCATCCCACGGGAATGGATTCCTCTCTCCCTATCCAGACTGTGATCAGCCTGGGGGGCAGCGAGGGGCTGGATAGGGAGGGAATGACTCAGCTCACCCAGTGGTTATCCCTCTCTTCCCGCTGTCAAGGGTAGATATGGGAGACTCCCCTTGCAGTTCTTCTCTTAAGGCCCAGGTGATCCCCCGTGTTGCCCTTACTTACCTTTCCCACGCTGGGGAGTTGTAGGGGGCACCCTACTCGTGAACACTCTCCTTGTTGGGGGCTGCGTGGGCAAGAATTCTGGGAAGGAAGCAGGGTGGGAGGGAGGAGAATACATGGATCTTTCTGTTCTTCATCCTCACACCCACGGTTGTCTGAGCAGCAGGGCGTGGACCCCTAAGGTACCTGCCATAGGGCCTCTGGCCACACAAAGGGTCAAAGCCAGGAACCCTGGGGTATGAGAGGAGAAGGGGCCCCCTGAGTCCAGAAAGCCGTAGCTTCAGATGACTTCTTAAAGCAACATCCCATTACTTGAGAACATATTGGAAATGCGAATTTCCAGGCCCCACCCCAGACCTGCACAATCAGAAACCCACGGTCTGTGTTCTAATGAGCCCACCAGGTGATTTTCTTGGAAAACTAGAACCCTTCCTCTCAAGGTCAATGCCTCTCCGAGATTTCTGCTGCAGCTCCATACCAGATGGACCTCACTGCCAGTACTGACCCCACTTGTTTGATTTAAAAAATGGGGAGAGGCCTCTGCTGGAACCATCAAAGCCCTACACAAAAACAAGAACGCTGGTTCTCCTTCAGCCAAGATCACACCATGGAGTGGAAGGACCACTGGGACGCTGACAACAAGGACTATCCAATGCCACCCCTGGCTTGGCCTCCCGCGTGGAAGTTCCTTCATTCATCTAGCCTGCAGCCCTGCTGCCTGCCCTCCCTGGCCACAGGTCTCTGCTTACCATCGCATAGGACAGCCACGTCTTCGTAGTGGAAGCAATTGTGGATGCCCCAGCCTCGGCTGCGGCATTGGCTCAGCGCGGCTTCCTGCCCGCCACACTCCACGTTGTCCAGCAGGATGGGGCCTCGGCCTTGGCCAAAGGCCAGGGGCCGCGGCACGGGCAGCGCCAGGCCACAGCCCAGCTGTCGACAGACCACGTTGGCATCCACCACATCCCAGTCATCGTCACAGACGCTGCCCCAGGAGCCGCCATGCAGGACCTCCAGGCGTCCCCGGCAGTGGCTCGGGCCCCCCACCAGCCTCAGCTCTGTGGAGAGGGTTGAGCTGGCACCAGAGGGATCGCTGGGCCTGATGGGCAGGACGCCCACCCTGCTGTGAAGCTGTGGGAGCGTGGGAACCTGAGGACCAGTCCCTTTGGGGCCTTATTTCTCCCTCTTGGTCCAATGGGGAGACCAGTGCAATCTGTTTGGGGGCCTCTAGAGTTACGGTAGGCTGGTTAGTCATCACTCCCTGAGGATCTGTTTTAGCCTTGAGTACGTGGGGACAGGGCAGAGGGTGGGCAGGAGGGGCAGAGACACCTACCTGGAAAGGGCAGTGGGGCGGGCTGTAGGGCACTGGCTGAAACAGAACGAGGAAGAGCATTGGCCCCTCTACACCCTCCCTGGGCCTCCTGGCCCTGGGGACACAGCCTCCCCCCTAACCCTCCACCCCCATCCTTACCACCCACCCCTTCGCTTCCCCTGCCTTGTCCAAGCTTCTCCTCTCTCTCCCCCCGAGATTGCCCCAGTGGGGGCATCACCCATCTCCCATCACCCCAGAGAGATCTGCCTGAAACAGGGGTCTTTTTATCCCCCTCCACTGCAAGACTCCACATTTCCCGCAGGAGTCCCCGACCCTGAGCTTTCTCTGCAAAGCCCTCTAGTACCTTCTGACCAGCTTCCCCTGACTTTTTTTTAAATTATTTTTAAAAATTGTATTATTATTATTATTTTTATTTTTAAATAATCTTGACCAAAAGCGGGGCTGGAACTCACAACCCCGAGTTCAAGAGTCAAACGCTTTACCTGCTGAGCCAACCAGGCCCCCAGCAACCTGCCCCCTCCACCCCAGACTTCTTTATATCCCATCAGTCTTGTCTCGGGGTCTTTAACCCCGCAGTGTCCTCTGCTTGAACAGTTCTGCTCATTACAGCCCTGCAGCTCCTTCCAGATACAGCTCGGAACCCCCTCCTCCAGGAAGCCTTCCTGGAGCCCTCAGCTAGAAGTGCTCTCGGTTTCCTCCGAATCCCTGGGCACCAGCTACATGCCCCTTTCTGGGCCTTCTGCCTGGTGATGTGGCTGTGCCCGTCTCATCTCAGTGTTTCCCGCCCCCTCCCCACCCCAAGCCATGGTCACTAG